>JAQFYZ010003238.1:0-14037 GCA_034695085.1 Cylindroiulus punctatus | reverse complement strand
GCCAGCCCAGTGGCCAGCACTTCCAACTAGCCGGCAACCCAGCAAGAAAACATGCACCGTGTGCAGCAGGCTTTAGTCAAACTTTCTCATCCATACACATGTACATTGTATTAGCATAATTTTTGCAGGGAGATTTTGTTATTGATTCCTGGATGCATCACACTCAGTTATCTGGGTCGATGTCACAGCCAAAACCGTTACTAAAAATTCACCTGAGATGCATAGGAACTGCCTAAAATCTAGGTCACTTATCAGCTCTCTGGTTCGATGAGTTCCTCAGAATCGCGTTGAATATTAATTGCCGAATAAATATTTTAGCATGCAAAGCCTCACCCGTTATGTTTTTTCACCCTGGCAAAACAGCCAAAAATAAACTGCCTCCTAAATTAACTCTGCAAAACCAGAGTTACGAACTTTTATCTAATCGAGGCCTTGCTAAATGTGCAGAAACAAGGATGGGATTGATGGTCAACATGGATTCACATCCAAAAAGTCAACTAAGCTGAAAAAACAGTTTGCGGAAGTCGATGAGAACATTTGTCACAGTTTGTCACTTGCAAATATCGCATTTGGCACATTTTGTCACATGCAAATGTTATGCAATTGATTCTTAGTTCATCAAAATTCTCAAAAATATACTGTATCTGCAAAAATGTGACATTTTATTCAATTTTTTTTTTCCATTTTCAGGCATGTGGCTAGCTATGTCATATTTTGTCACATTTTGTCATATCCAAGAATAGGACATTTGTCACATATTGTTACATGCAAATGTTATGCAATTGATTCTTAGTTCATCAACATTTTCACAAAATATAATGTATCTGCAAAAATGTTACATTTTATTCAGTTTTTTTTCTCTCCATTTTACACACGTTTTGGATAACTGATTCAAATTTTCATCAACAAGCTCTATTGCCACCTTGCCGCTTTGAATGATGGCATTTGCAGCTTCTACTTTTACAATATCTGTGCGGCTAGTACTGCAGACCTCACGTAACATCTCCATTCCTGCATGCAACATTTTTTGGGCTTTTTCCTTCTTTTTGGTAATTTCCTCTTCATCAACAGACTTTTTTTGAGCCCAGTCTCCCTTATAATTCTACAGATACATGTAGGTCATTTGTCACATTATTTTCCATTTTTTACAGAAATTGTCAGATCTTGTCACATTTGTCACACAGGTTTCAAATTGTCACATTTGTCACATCGGCCACATCCCTGCATATATGTATCCAAGGGGATGAAATGATTTAAATACACCCCTAGGAACACATGTCAGGGGTACATTTGCAATCAACATACATGTACGTACCCATAGGGTGTGTATATAGTTTCAAAACATTTGTACCCTTAAGGTTCAACATTTGTGCTTTTTCCGTTTAGAGTGTACACCCATGCTAGCTTATTGTACATGGACGAGTCGTATATATATTGTATTTAGCGAGCATAGCCCTTAAGGGCCATTCTAAGCCGTTTGAAAAAGCTGTGTGACTTTGGGGACACCCCCGCACACCATTCAAAATACCTCGCGCCCTACGTTCGCGTTAACACATAAATAAAAACGTTAAATTTCTTGCCTACCTTGTACAATGTTTCGTCCACTAGGTGCATATTTGCTCCGTTAAGTCGCGAATTACGCCTTTTATTATTAAACGGTGAAATAAAAACGAGAAAAATTCGCACTTCGTCATCAAAAAAAGCCAGTGGGACCTTTGGCGTCATGTGATGACGTAAGCGCGAATTTTTCTCATTTTTATTTCATCGTTTAATAATGTAGGGCGTAATTCGCGACTTAACGGAGCAAATATGCACCTAGTTGACGAAACATTGTACGATGTAGGCAAGAAATTTAACGTTTTTATCTACATGTATGTGTTAACGCGAACGCATATCCCTAAGTATTTTGAATGGTGTGCAGGGGTGTCCCCAAAGTCACACTGCTTTTTCAAAAGGCTTAGAGTGGCCCTTAATTTAGGTGTGACGTCCTTCTCTTGACCGCAAGCAGGATAATAAGCAAAGTGGATCGGTCATCAAAGCTTTTTTTATTAAAATCTGCGCAACGTTTCGCTACAAAGGCTTCATCAGGCGACAAAATAACACTACAGAAAAGAGAAGGGATGAGCAAGTCGAAGCAACGGTAGTTTTTCAAAAAAAAGGTGGAGTTGCTGGTGCTCTGTATACTACTGTTGGTGGTTGTTGTACAACCTTGCTCATCCCTTCTCTTTTCTGTAGTGTTATTTTGTCGCCTGATGAAGCCTTTGTGGCCAAACGTTGCGCAGATTTTAATAAAAAAGCTTTGATGACCGATCCACTTTGCTTATTAGCCCTTAATTTACTTGAATGATGTACAAATAGTTGTGATTCATGCTAGGAATCGGTCGCTCCATAAGTCTTCCTTCTTAGTATATAAAAAAATATACTATACATTGTATGCCGCTTGTTATGGTGTTGCAAATCAAACCCATATGTGTGGACACAACATCATTTGTAACTATAGGTCAAGACATTGCGAGAAATAAAAATTGGACGAATAAAAGGGAGCCATCGCATAAAATTAATTCGGATTGCCAGAGGTAGTTCAGGTTTTGTTGCTGTAATCAACTTTCCTGACTTCTGACATATCCAAGTTTTTAAAAAAATATTTCCCTGACTATTAAAAATGCAATAATATGACATGTGCCAACGTAAAAATGTATGTACAATGTAGCAAGTACCTATTGATCATGGTTTACATTATGCATGTCAATGGTGAAAACTGAGAATTCCGTAAATACAGCCATTAGGACTAGTGGGTATCCAAGTTATGCTGGGCTGACTAAATGTGACATTTTTTGACTTTGTGTCAAGAGTTGTCAAATTTTCCTGACTTGTTTAAAGTAAATAAATCTTTCCTGGCTATTCCCTCATTTTTTCAAGGCCTTTCCACCTAACTGACTTTTCCAGGATTGGGTTCAACATATATATATACAAAACATTTCTACTAATTAAATACCATTCACACATACATTATGCTCTGCTGCTGCCCCTCCGTCCAACAGGTTGACAACATGAGGCTAGCAGTGATTGCCCCCATACAGGGGAAATTAAATGAAGAAATCATGTTTTGTTAGTGTAGGATAAATACCGACACCCAGGACCAGCTATAGACAAGTGACACCAGACAAAGTTAATTTTAATATACATACATGTACTTTATATTGAGCGCATTTGGAGCAGGGTATAAAGCATATCCCTAGATATCATTCACTATAGACCGAGTGGAAGTTTGTCGGGTATTTATCGAAACGCTCGATAAATGCGCTATACATACACCTCGACGCTAAGTGTACTGCGTACGGAGCTTTCATATACACCGTGATTAAATTGGAGTCCAATTAGTCGATGGCAATTAAAGGTCAACTAAGCAAGTAATCGAGGATTGAAGACAATGAGAAACGTCAGAGGAAATGTCAGGCGTCTCATTCATCGGTGCCCGAAGGAAGTACCTATTATTGCTCTAATTACGAATGGTCGTCAATAACTTCCAGGGTCACTCGATGCCAGTATACACCAATACGAGCGGGTATATGCGGGCATAGAAAACACATCGCCGGAGCAAAATGGCACCAGCTAATCGAAAGTGACCAGAGCAGCTAAATGAAAAATCGATTCGAATTAACCCTCCGATATCACGGGAATCCACTAAATATATGAACTCTCCAGCAATGGTATATGCTGCACAGTAGCCGCTCATGTCAAGGGCCCCCAGATACATATACAGGACAGGATATAAGATACAGGACAATGCTCTTCTTTGCAGAATCTTTTTTTTTCTGGAAATTCCATCATGCATGGCAGTCTTTTTCTGCTTATTACCCAAAGAAATCAGATGCGCAGTTGGATTTTGGAAAGGATGACACGAGGAAGTATGCCAGAATATTGGCTTTGGTGAGCAAATTTCGACAGTTATACTTCCAAACATTCAACTCAATAAAAATATTAATTTATTCGCAGTCATATTGCCTTTTCATTGCACAACGTTTCGGCTAGCTGAAAGCCATCTTCAGGTGATATTTTTATAGAAAAAGGAATACATGAGTTTTTGAAATATTTTATTCCTCGTATGGGAGAGGGAATTGATTGGGTTTGGTACAAATACTTATAAAGAAAGTATGGGTAACAATTTTTTTTTAAATCGAGCAAGTTGAGATTCTGCTAGTTGGATTTTAGCTCTCGCATGGTGGTGGACATGACAACTTTTGATGGAAGATGATTCCAGGTGCGTCCCATCCTAGCCTTAAAAAAGTGGTGCTTGATATCTCGTTTTGCTGTTTGCCATTTCACTTGTTTGGAGTGGCTTCGAAGCGAGCCTCCTTTTTTTTGACAAAGCCAACAAGGGGGTGGGGGCCATCGTGGGTAAGATCATTGAGCAGTTTGAAGCCGGTATGGATGTCGAGTTGTGCCCTTTGCTTTTCCAAACTTGTAGACCCGATTTGAGAGAGTCGTTGCTGGTGTGAGAGGTTAAGCAGTCCAGCAAGTCTCTTCGTAAACCGCCTCTCCAGGAGCCACCAACAAAATCAGCGAATTTTTCAAAGAACAGGTGTTATTAAAGTAAAGGAGTAATTTTAAAAAGTAATTTTGCTATCTCTTTATTTTTAATTTCAAGTAATAATTAATTAAGTTGTAAATACGACTAAGCATACCATGGTCTTTGGTGGATTTAAAGAAAGGATGAACCAGCATGTACGAGCATTTTCTGCGCGTATGCAAAAGCGTATCCAACGAATACAGTGAGGTTATAAATTGTATACGTTTTTTTATTCTGTCAGATAACCATATTGGCACGACATTTCGACAATTTAATGCCCTCATCAGGTGCTAAATTAAACAATTTTTAAAGAGAAAATTACAACTTTTAGGCGTGAGCCCTTACAGTGAGGTTATGAGATACGTATTATAGCATCGGACAATGTCCATCATTGTCTCCGCTGGCGTTAAAGCGACGTGGACGAATAAAGCCGGAGTCTCTCCACTTTCGGCCATGAATCTCGCTGGGCATACATCAACATACAGTGTATGCATGGCTCATATATATGGCTCTCGCCTATAGTGTTCAGGGGATTGCGTATATAAAACGCAATGACGGCTCATTTCCGAGAACAGCTCGCTTCTCCAAGATGAACGCGAAATTGGGCGCTGATAAGCAATTTAAGTGCCTGCAAAGGCGTTCGAACCCTGCTGAAATATGCGCGTCACTTCCTGTTTCAACCGGAAGTGGGGAATGAACCCTCGCTCGTACACGCGTGATGTCATGCAGATGAATGCGCGTTTCTATGGCATTTGCATTAGAAGGGCTGTAGAGCAGCTAAAGTGAGCATAAAAACGAGATTATTAGCGTCGAGGATCAGGGATGCCAACTCCCAATTTACGCCACGCACTTTCGACGGGGACCCCCAAACACCCTCGGTGGATTTTGCTCCATCCGACAAACAGTAAATGAGAACGGACCCGACTTGGCGAGGGTGTAAGTCCCTAAAATACAATTTTGCGAAAGGGCGAGCTACTTCCTGAAATGCAGATTTGCGCGACTTTTAAAATGACAAAAGAGTCGTTTTGTTCGGAAAACGAATAACAGCAACTATAAAAGCCGTTGCAGTAATCTGCGAACTACTCGTTTAAAGACCAGAAGTCCATATACTGTCTCGGGTGGATTTAATTTTAGGACATTATACGCCAGCAATACTCGCTTCCGAATAAACGAAACGCACTTTCAAACACAGAATTGAAAGCTCGAGTTTGTTGATTTGTTTGTTTCGCACTTCTACCGTCAACTACATTGCTGGGCCACATTTCCTGAACCCAATTTATAGGTTGCAAATAAAGCATCCTTCATAGTTATTCAATATGCTAAATGTAAAACCATTTGACATCGAATCACGAGTTTGTTACTATAAAGGAGAGTGCACTGTAAACCTTAAAGTACAAATGCAGTTTTTATGGGGTACATTTGCCCCCCATATATCCTATATGCAACCAATGGGATGAAATGATTTAAATATTTGTACCTCAAGGTACTACAAGGTACCCCTAGGAACATATGTCACGGGTACACATGCGATGAACATATGTACCCATAGGGTGTGTATCTAGTTTCGAAACATTTGTACCCATATACGGTTCAACATTTGTACTTTTTCCGTTTAGAGTGTGGCCAATTCTTTTAGCCAATCATGTACAAACACATCAGCAAACTTGACAGTGGACAAGTTGCTGGTAAACTCGACAGAATGAAATATTAGTAAATAATTTTGATAATTTTGTTATAAATTTGAAGGGTCTGGATATTAACACAGCTTAAATTCTGCGAGATGTAATTTAAGGTGGCATTTGAAAATTTACTGCATGTATACATCCAACAAATCTGGCTACATTTGAGGAAATTATTCATGCTAAATGGATGAGAGTGTATGTACACCTTAATGGAATCAACGCCAATAATGGTTAAAACAAATTCTGAGAGCAAAGAATGCTCCACACTATATATGGTATAGGGGATAGGGCTCATTACATGTTGCCAGGCAGTGTAAAGTGTAGCGAAGAATTTTGTTTAGATTTTGATCCAGCTTTATTGAAAAGCTATCGTTAGTCTTTGAATGGAAAGGCAGCACTTGAATAAATGGCAGTAAAATTTCTGCAAATAGCCCGACCGAGCTTTTGAATACTCATTTTGCGGACGTACGAGTGTATATGTGTTGGACGAGTGAGCGAATTAATTTCGGTACTAAATGGGTTACCATTGTTAATGGTGTTTTCATTAAAATATTCCCAGCTTCCAATATGCTAGTGTATGCACGCATTGTGCTAATCAGCTACACAGGGGGGCTGCAATGTTTCTTTAATGGGGTTTTCAGTCGTGCATGGGCTTTTGGCGATGGTGTATTATTAAGACTAAAAGAACCCAGTAAAATTATATACGCAAACTGATAAGTTCCCACTCGCTTATACAGTCATATATAGGAACTGTACTTCAGTATGCATCTAATATACGAACGTACGTGTAAAAACGTCGCAAATACGAATTCCAGCAAAAATAAAAGGCAGCCACGAATCGATAATTTTTCAATTAAAAGTTGGACCAACTATCTTAATGCTCGGCGGGATTTCCTGCGAGTGTTTTCATTCCTCATTTCGTTAAAAATCATTCGTCGTAGCAATTTTTTTTTCATTAAAAATAGCGATGATGCGCCCGCAAATGTTCATCTATTCGCGAACCTCATCTACGAAGAAGATTGCGAGTCTAATATACTTAAGACATTATAATGGATTATATTGAAATTGGTATCGAAGCAAATTCGTATATACTCGTTAAAACGACCTAGGAGAGAAAAGGCGAAGACGCTAGCGTGCATCGGGCAAAAATAATAGCCTATAAACCACGTCGACGAACCTGAAATTCTGAATTTTAATTAATATTTATAATAACAATTTGAGTTTTTCAGCCAGTGAATCGCGAAAGAGACTCAAAATGCGAGATAAGCCAGGGTACGTTGAAATTAAACGTGCAATTTAGGCCCCCAAAAATATATTCACGTACATTTTTAATGAAATTTCAAAAAAGGATTTCATTCAAAACCAATAAACAAACGCGTCTTAGAAGCTGTTTCGATTAGAGCGAATTTTAATGGGATTTGAGACACGAACTCCGTTTTATTCGAGCAGCATTTTCGTGCCTAAATTCATTTATATATCTTTAGGACAGCCCCTAGCTTCGAGAAATTCAATTTAACATTAATGATGCACGGTGTCCAATCTAATGCGGTGCAAGGTAACTGTCGAATAAATCCGGTTGATGGATTAACCCCCCCTTCCACATGTATACACCTAAACCGGTAACAGGATATATACAGAGTAAAATATCTAAACCACGTGATGTCTCGCATTTTGTAGCTGATACATTTTAAGCATATATGCTCCCCCATATCCAAAGAAAATGCATTGTGCGATGTATTTCTATTTGCAAAATGTATTTGAAATGCATTTTCAAATGTATTTTAATAAATGAAATATTTTTCCAATGCATTTGTAAATGTATATGCCAAACTGCATAATGCAGTTGTAATATATTTCGAAATAGATAGTAATACTGAGCTATATTTAAATGCATTTCAGCTTTAATTGAGAAGATTAAATTAATTTTACAAAATGGACCTCACTAAGATAATTCGTCTATGGATTGTACAGTGAAATTTGTGTGAAAATATTTTTACACAAAATTTGCAAAACTGCAGTTTGAATTGAAATGTATTTGCAATGTATAGTGAAATATATCGTGATATGTACTTTGAAATACATATTTCAATATATTTAAAAATTTATTTCGAAATACATAAACAATACATATTTTAGGGCCAATCCAAAGGTATTTTCCAATGTATTTCCAGCTATGCATTTAAAATGTATTTCTAGCTGTACATTTCAAAATACATTTCTTTTCCAGGTGGGCCAACAATAAAATATTTTATAGTTTTAGACCAAAAGCATCTTTAGAAATGTGAGGCTTAATTTGGGAGTTAATTTGACGCGTCCATTTTAATTTATAACATTGGGCACATTTTTACGACCACCCCATTTCAATTACGACCAATAGTCTGCTTCGGCGCCCCGCGTAATCACCCTGCAATGTATCTATGGTGGCGTAGAGGCGTTAATGAATATCATAATTAATAATGGATTAGCCATTGTTCGTCATGCGGGGGGGCCCATATTTCATCGGATCCATTTGTTCTTCCCCTCGAATCCCTAACGCGCATGTCCGTAATAAAGCTCTCTTTTAATCAGGAAGAAAAGGAGAAAAAAAGATAAGTTTTAGATAATGGGGGTTTGTCTTAATGTAGGAGCCGAGGGAGATAACGAGAGGTTTATTGTTTCTGCAGAAATTGGCCTTTGTAATGAGCACCGTGTTCACTGTTTCTCTCTAAGTAATGAGTTCCGCACACTGTTTGACTCGACATCCGCTCGCTAGCGTTAATGTCATAACCCGCAATTGAGAAGAAAGAAGCTAATTTCCACAACTGCATCTGCGAAACCCAGAGGCGCCTCCTATCTACGGCCCAGATACTTTAAATTCATAGGGCTTGCTAACGACAATGAGCAATTAATGAGACGAGAAGAACGAGCGACCCATTCAACGCCGCCTTTTAAACAAATGAAAAATACAGATTAACGGAAGAACGCCTCGAATAACGAGGAATTTACTCATCGGGATGTTCGCTATTTATGTCGCCGTCCTTTTATGTTAAATAAATAGGACGGCGCGACGAAGCTCACTTATTTCAATTCTTAACACGACACACTGTCGAGCAAAAAAATTACTGGAGATATTGACCCGTGATGAAATGGGGCCCACGTCAATGGTGAGAAGAAGAAAAACACATTTGCAAAATTCAAACGACGAAGTTTCATTATCTATTCAACTTTAGTTTTTAGGTATAATAGTTAGGTTATATATTTAGTATACAGTGTGTATAATGCATGCATTAGCAAAAGTGCATTGTGCCAAACATACGAGTTTACAATATGCACTGTATGGTAATAAATGACTAACGGATTAAAGACATCACTAAGATGATTATACACATACAATTGCGCGCATCTATCTATGAATGCTCCAGAATATCATGTCAAACTAGCTGCAAACATTGGAAAATGAAAATCAAAGAACATATTTGGCAAATGTGATATGCCACCTTTATTCGGATATCGTTTTCGATTAACCATACGTCTTTTTTGTATTTCTAAAACATTTGCTTTGTGAACTGTTTGTACGTGTATCATTGCTCTTGGCATCTCTTAGTGAGTGCCAATAAACAAATAATAATAATAATAATAATAATAATAATAATAATAATACTATCAGACACGAAATAGAAGCATAATGGAAACAGTGTTAAAAACATGCCTGGACCCTGGAAGACATACTAAAATGCATATCGCACTGGTGAGGCAGGTTGCTAAACTCAGCCAACTGGGTATGACGTCACGTGACGGAACACAAATTTGAGAACCCAGCCATGATTGAATTTCAAATATCAACATTTTCAGAGGTCTCAGTAACGCAATTATGAAACCCGCCCCCTGAGGTTTTGAACCGCTTAATTCTCACCGTTTCTATTCAGTGAGACGTCACATGACGCGGTATCTACCCAGCCGGCTGAATTTAGCAACACCAAGATTTCAACGCCTAGAGGGCGGCAGCTTTACATGCGGGGAAGCTCGCAGTGATTGCCGCCTTCCAGGGGCAGTTAATGATAATTATTTTCAAATGGACGCGCTTGTTTCGAAACATCGCAGTTGTTTCGAACACGCTTCCGAGGCAAAAAAATATGGGTAGTGCTACAATAATTGACTAGATTCATTCAACGAGTCGCTCCTGACATCGGTTGTTCCGGTAACCCGATGATAATTTCGGTCGTCAACGCTATTCAGCACCAATCAGCACTTAGTTTCTTTTCGCTTAAATATTAATTAAACGTAACGACGAGTTAGATAAATGCAAATCCCATCCCCGGCAGGCGGAGCCATGCACTAAAATGCGGGCAAAATGTCATTTTCCCGGATAATGAGCTTTTCTTTTTTTTTTCGCCATCCCCTCCTGTGTTTTACCATATATGTAGATTTTCTTTTTCAATTCCGCCAAGAGTGCGAGAAACGCTCGTTGTAGCAAATGAAATCCGCCAGAGTGAATGGGAAAAAGCATCGTATAGCGATGGGACGATAGCGCCGTAGCTTTACTGGTGCAGTCGGTGCAAAGGGGATATAATTTGAGGCAAAAAAGCCCGGCTTTCATCGCTACCAGAAGCGTTTCCTTTTCAACGCTGGGCCAAGATAAAGTAAAACGGTAGATATAGGAAGAAAGGTGGGTGGGGTGGGGGATGAAGCCGTCGAGCATTTCCTTCAAAAAGCCAACGAGAGAGAGACCATTGCCGTTAAAATTTTAATTCTAAAGCCGTCAAGAGAAAGTTATCGCTATCTGTCATGCTAGAAATACGGCAATTTCATCGATAAGGTCTTTGGGCGTTAGAAAAGCCTAGCGACGGCCATACAAATTGGCAGATAGGGCGCAGGGGGCGACGACAGCGCCCTCCCCCCACTCGCCGACGAGTGATTAGTTCAAAAGGCCATCGTCGAAACGGTTCAAACCCCAACACTCGCCTTGTCAACCGCTTTCAAAAAGCCAGAAACCTATCACAAAAATGAAATTTGCTTCCCAGTTCCGACGTAAGCAATACACTCGCATTGTAAGACCATAAAAATGCGGCGGTGACGTCCACAGACACCCACCCCCCCATCACAACACACAACGTGTTCTGATGACTGTTTAGCGAGGCTTATGGTCATTCCTTAGTAAGTCTACAATGAGTTACATCAGCGGACGTTCACATATTACGTCACCAATATTCTGAATTCCCCTACCCCACCCCCATGGCATCATATCGAGGTCATATCATCATATCAACCCCCTATGAGGATGCCTGCCATCATTGATCAACAGTATTTCAAAGTTTTTGTAACAATGAGATCGGAAATGATGAATTTTAGTCCAAAAAGGTAATAAGGAAGAGCTAGACTGTAAGGATACTGTTGATATTTTATTCTTACACGGTCAAATTACTACTACTTATATTGTAGATTTATTTTATCAGTCAAAATTGTACGTTTTGCACAACGTTTCGACCAGTTAAGGTCATCTTCAGGTGCTGATAAAGAAATTTTTAAAACAAAAATGACATTATTGAATTATTTGGCGTGAGCCCATGATTGGAAGCAATGCGACAATGCCAAGAAGTTTCAAGAACGAAGTTATAAACCGGGGTATGCACATTAAGCAAATGTTTGTTCGCTATAATTGAACATAGTCGTTAATTGTATATGCGAATTTTATGAATTTTAGGTAAAAGTGAGGAAGAAACCTGTGAGGAAGATGGCCTTAACTGGTCGAAACGTTGTGCAAAACGTACAATTTTGACTGACAAAATAAATCTACGATATTCCAATAACCCATAGTCACGGCCCTACGATGTCATTTCTTACTACTACTTATATTTGCACGACGTTTTGCTAAATGTATAGCTTCTTCAGGTGCTGTTAATAACAATGAACAAATGGGAAAATTTAGATAAAATGCCGCGAAATGAAAAAGAAACATCAACCTAGCAATAAACAATTAGCAGCTCGCAACATTAGGAAATAAATCCGACTCATTTTGCAAATGTGTGAACCAGACGAAGAGAAATTGGGTGACAAGAACATGGGCCCTGTGCTGAACTGTACTATATATATGGGAGATTTTGATGAAACCAAATGAAAACTTTTGACTGAGGATACCTGTGGAAAAGCCACATGAAACTCGAGCTAGGACTGGTAATTAATAACACTTTCACGATTTTAAAAACAGAAACAAGTACATCGTACTAATGCGGGTCAAATAAATGTATTTTATCCGGTTACACGTATAGGGGGACATTATCGTCCGTGTCCATTTGGTGGACTATTGTTTTACGATTTCTCGAATGAGTGCTAGGTTGACAACAGATAGCGAAGTGACCTTTAGGGTCGACCCGTTAGCCCGCTCGCTCGTCATTTTAGTATTTCAATGAAGTTGAAACGCTATACGGGACAATGTATCCCCTTTCTCATCAACTAAGATTCCCGACAGAAAACCGATACGAAGAGGAGTACGCATAAAATAATAGGATCACCCGAAGCGTTAAACTCTCGTTGGATTAACGACAACTATATCGCGATACAGCTGTCGTCCGATAAATAAAACTAATTTCCTATTCAACTGCGTGTTGTTGCTCTTATAGTTTTACGTGCGGTTTTCTTTTTATCCATTTGCGCATCATCATCATCATCATCGTCATCAACATTATCATCATCATGGTCGTCATCGCGCTGGATGGGGCCTGGGAGTTCATCCCTATATGTACCACTATAGGTGTCCCGTGAGTGAAATTGTAAACTGGGAGGTGACGTTACGTCGACACGCTCATTTCCTTTGTATTTTTGCCTTTTGCCTTTTCGTTCATCGCTGACAGAAGGAAACGACCGCGCGTTGACACTTTTTGATGCTCCAGAATCACGCGTCATTTCACCATCATCATCATAGAAAACGCTGAAAATGATGACGAGCGAATGAATTCGACCATAAACAGGTAGTCCTCACTTAACCACGACGTTAACTGAAACAAATTCTAAGTGAACCACAACACGTGGAATAAGACAAATGCGAACCAAATACTACTTTGATGGTTTATGTAGTAATAGAAGAAATGGTGGTGGTTGGTACGTGGTTGTACTGAGTTCCCCCAGAAATTTAATTTTCAACTTCCCTGACTTTTCCTGGCTTTCCAGGTCTGGGGGAACCCTGTTATATGCTACGCAATAAACGTATGGTCCACTCAGACAAAAACAAAAAGTTACCCAATTGAAATCACTTCTAATAAAATAATCAGAATTATTGGTGATTTACGAACCTATGATTCAGTAACAAATTATTGTCACAAAATAGGAATATTAAATTATCAACATTATGTCACTTATTATCAAATAATCTACATCCATAAAATAATGAAGCAGAACCAATACCCCTTAAATGAGCAACTAAAAATGAAAAATCAAGAGAATATCCGCAAACAGCATAAACATCAAATAGATGACGTCCAGGAATTGAAGACATACAAGCAGAGCAGAATAAAACAATATATTGTTGCAGGCATACAAGAGTGGAATCTCCTCCCCCACCTCCCACCACCTCAGAAACCTCATGCCTAAAAATTTGTAAGCATTTTAAATCATAACTACATTTATATTTTTTAGAAACTTGATATCGTCAGGTTTTTGTACTTATTTTGTCTGTTTTGAATATACTTATGCATTAATTTTGTCATTTATGATGTTCTTGTATAACTAATAATAATGATGAATAAATCCAGTCGTAGCACGGTTAAAGAATCGAAAGAGACTTTATTCTTTTGCAAACACATTCAACATGGC
>JAQFYZ010003237.1:0-14038 GCA_034695085.1 Cylindroiulus punctatus | reverse complement strand
AACGACAGTAAATCTCTTATATTCCCATTCAGACGGCAGGTGCTGCCATCTATCGCCCATAAAGCAAAATAAAAGGTAAAACCTACAATTATCGTTTTTATTAATATCATATACATTTCCATACGTTGTCGAAGAGCACATCCCCCCTGTTAATGTTTACAAAAAAATATTTTAATATGTTGATCAGGAAACGAGAAATTGCATTTGGTATTTTATGCAGGTGTCCCCAAAGTCACAACGCACTTTCAACTCCTACTAGGACCTACATGGTGAGAAAGTGGGAAAGTAAGTTGGAAAATAAGTTGGAAAATATGTTGAAAAATATGTTGAAAAATATGGCAGTTTTTATACGCCTCCTTCAGACATGGATGATTTACAGAGATTATTAATAATATGCAGCCATCCTAAAGCCCACGATTCACTGCAAAATTAGTAAATCCTGCATAAACATGGATTGGGTTGGTGTGTTTAAAAGAAAAAAAGTAGGAATTTTAGTCCTCCATGGCTTCCACCGCAAGATGCCATAAATTGTGTAGGAATGTTGACCAAAACTAACGAGTTTACTGGTTGAAGCAATGGGAACAGACAGGATAAAATGGATAAAATGGATAAAATGGATGAAATGGATAAAATGGATGAAATGAATAAAATTATAAATCAGTCCTCCATTCGCAAGTGGTCGAAACCCAAATTGGGAACCTGAATTTTACCAAAACTGCTCCCGGGATGGATTTACGACGGCGATTAAAATAAGCTGGCCCGAAACGAGTTTTGTTTTAAAATTCAGAAAGACCCCCATTATCGAATTAATGAAAGGTGCCAGTCCTTAACTCAAAACGCACATTCCTCCTTCAACTGGGTTAACCAACTCCTATACTTGGTGAGGCTTAAAAATGAAAACGAAAAAGTGAAAACAACAAACGAAAGCTTTGTTTAGGGAAAGAAATCGATAAAGCAAACACTGTTTTGAATTCCTAGAAATTCAGTTTTCAACTTCCCTGACTTTTCCCTGACTATTCCAGGTTTTAAACACATTTCCCTGACCATTGCAAATGTGAATTTGAATATAATATACATACATAATATACATTTTACATATTGAATATAAAATGACAATGTAACAAACTTACTGGCAGCCAATTAATGCTGGGCTGATGAAGTGTCATTTTCTGACTTTAGTGTCTTTATATCCCAGCAATATCCGGCAAATTATTTGAATATAATGCCATGTTTTGCCATATAATCAACTAATGTGCCATTTATGGAAGAATTTGGATGGCGGAAAAAGTGCATTCCATGACTGTAAAAATACTGCCATAAACTGCAGTTTTTTTGCGGTAAATGGTGAAAATACTGCAGTTTTTTTGATGAAAATGGTGAAAATGCTGCGGTTTTTTTTGCTGTAAATGGTGAAAACGCTGCAGTTTTTTTTTTGCAGTAAATGGTAAAAATGCTGCAGTTTTTTTGCAGTAAATGGTAAAAATGCTGCAGTTTTTTTTGCTGTAAATGATGAAAATAATGAAGTTTTTTTACAGTAAATGATGAAAATACTGCGGGTTTTTTGCAGTAAACGGTGAAAATACTGCAGGTTTTTTTGCTGTAATTGGTAAAAATGCTGCAGGTTTTTTCCATTAAATGGTTAAAACACTGCAGTTTTTTTGCAGTAAATGGTGAAAATACTGCAGTTTTTTTGTTGCAGTAAATGGTGAAAGTACTGCAGTTATTTTTGCAGTAAATGGTGAAAATATTGCAGTTTTTTGCAGTAAATGGTGAAAATGCTGTTGTGTTTTTACCAGTAAATAGTGAAAATACTTCACTTTTTTTTGCAGTAAATAGTGAAAATACTGCACTTTTTTTTGCTGTAAATGGTAAAAATGCTGCAGTTTTCTTTTTGCTGTAAATGATGAAAATAATGCAGTTTTTTGTGTGCAATAAATGGTAAAAAATACTGCAGTGTTTTTGCAGTAAATAGTCAAAATGCTGCAGTTTTTCTGCTGTAAATGATGAAAATAATGCAGTTTTTTGTGTGCAGTAAATGGTGAAAATACTGCAGTTTTTTTACAGTAAATGATGAAAATACTGCAGTTACTTTGCTGTAAATGGTTAAAATACTGCAGCTTTTTTTGCAGTAAATGTTGAAAATACTGCTATTATTTTTGCAGTAAATGGTGAAAATATTGCAGTTTTTTGCAGTAAATGGTGATTGGTGAAAATACTGCAGTTTTTTGAAGTTGAAATGAGCTGGAGAAGTCAGTGAAGATTGATTTATTTAATAAACTGCCAATATTCTTAAATATTCAGCCGCATTATGAAACAAAATATGGCAGTTTTCTGCAAAAAAAGTGCATTATAACTACTAAAATAATGCAAAACAACTGCAGCATTTTCACCATTTACTGCACACAAAAAAAACTGCAGTTTTATGGCAGTATTTTTGCAATCATGGAATGCCTTTTTTCTGCCATCCAAATTCTGCCATAAATGGCACCTTTTTTGATTATATGGCAACCTTGTTGCACCTAACTAGGTTGGTGAACTAGTTTGGAGGCAAACGAGATATCGGCGAACTTTATTCGAAGCGATTTGGAGCTTGCATGTAAACGCAGTTAACGTGCATTAGGCCAGGGTTGTCAGAATGCTCGCCCCGGAACTGACCCCTAAAACCCACGTTATTGTGAGGAGCGTAAGGGGGAACCCCTTGAATCCGGGCAGCATTTTTGGTTGAATGAACTGGCTGGCGAACCCACATCGGAATGCAGCCACAATAACACGCGTTAACAAATCCAAAATTTATAATCGTGTTTTCATTGAGAGCCAACCGAGTGTGAATGCGGCGAAGGTGGGACAAAAAAAAACAGGAAAAAAAAAGCGATAATAAAACGTCAGCCAGAAAATTATGACGGCGAATTAATCACTGGTGAGGGAAAAAAATGAAAAAAAATAGGCGGCCATCTTGAAAAAGCGGCCATCTTGAAAAAGCGGCCATCTTGAAAAAACGGCCATCTTGAATAGGCGGCCATCTTGAAAAGGCAGAATCTTGAAGAAACGGCCATCTTGAAGAAACGGCCATCTTGAATATAGGCAGAATCTTGAAAAAACTGCTATCTTGAATAGGCGGCTATCTTGAAAAAATAGCCATCTTGAATAGGCGACCATCTTGAAAAAGCGGCCATCTTGAAAAAGCGGCCATCTTGAATAGGCAATATCTTGAATAGGCGGCCATCTTAAATATGCAGAATCTTGAATAGGCGGCCATCTTAAATAGGCAGAATCTTGAAAAGGCGGCCATCTTGAATAAGCAATATCTTGAATAGGCAGAATCTTGAATAGTCGGCCATCTTGAATAGGCAGAATCTTGAATAGGCAGAATCTTGAATAGGCGGCCATCTTGAATAGGCAGAATCTTGAATAGGCAGAATCTTGAATAGGCAGAATCTTGAATAGGCAGAATCTTGAATAGGCGGTCATCTTAAATAGGCAGAATCTTGAATAGGCGGCCATCTTGAGTAGGCAGAATCTTGAATAGGCAGACTCTTGAAAAAGCGGCCATCTTGAATAGGCGGTCATCTTGAATAGGCAGAATCTTGAATAGGCAGAATCTTGAATAGGCGGCCATCTTGAATAGGCAGAATCTTGAATAGCCGGCCATCTTGAATAGGCAGAATCATGACTAGTCGGCCATCTTGAATAGGCAGAATCTTGAATAGGCGGCCATCTTGAATAGGCAGAATCTTGAATAGTCGGCCATCTTGAAAAAGCGGCCATCTTGAATAGGCAATATCTTAAATAGGCAGAATCTTGAATAGGCGGCCATCTTGAATAGGCAGAATGTTGAAAAGGCGGCCATCTTGAATAGGCGGCCATCTTGAATATACAGAATCTTGAATAGGCGGCCATCTTGAATATACAGAACCTTGAATAGGCGGCCATTTTGAATAGGCAATATCTTGAATAGGCGGCCATCTTGGAAAGTCAAGAACACTTCGATCGGAAATATTTGTCGAGGTCAATTCGGCCAAATTCCGTCTCAGTTATGACAAGGCTGCAAATGTGTTGCCACAAAAAACAAGAAGAAAATAAAACCGTTTGCGGTGCATCATGGGGTTTCCTAAATATATGTATCCCGCACCGGAGGCCATTCACACGGCGCTCAGTTCCCCAGCACGAACGAAAAAAAAGGGTTTCCCAAAATAAAAACCAGGCCTATTGTTTACAAATCCTCGACATTTTAATACAGCGTCCCGCCCCGCACAATCAGAATACAATGAGCATTTTTATGGCTGCTTTTCAAAACTACGGCGCTCCATTTCGGCCGCCATCTTGGGATTCCTGACTTTTCATCGCTCGCTTTCTCCTGGTCGAATCGAAATGCAATAAAGCAAACGTGGCATTTTTCACTTCACAATCCTAAGTGCATTAATGCTGCATAAAATCATGCTGTGAAACTGCAGTATTTGTAAAATTTACTGTAAACAATGTGCAATTTTATGGCACTTTTTCTGCAATTATGGAATGCACTATTTCTGCCATCTAAATGTTTTAAATTGAAAAATGCATTATATTTGAATCCATTCTCCATTAAATTTTCATCCAAACTGCAATTTCATAGAGAATATGGAAAAATATTTCAATATTTTGGTAAAAATGAAACAATATTGCCATTTTCTGCCATAAAAAATTACCCATTAAAATTTCGTTCATACTGCAATTTTACATAAAGCATGAAAAATATTTCAATATTTTGGTAAAAATGAAACAATAGGCCTATTGACATTTTCTGCCATAAAAAATTACTGCATGAAATTATGCTGTAAAACTGCAGTATTTTGTAAAATTTACTGTAAGCAATGTGCAATTTTATGGCACTTTTTCTGCAATTATGGAATGCACCATTTCTGCCATCCAAATGGTTTAAATTAAAAAGTCCATTATATTTGAATCTATTCCAATTAAAATTTCCTTCATACTGCAATTTTAGATACAATATGGACAAATATTTCAATATTTTAGTAAAAATGAAACAAAATATTGCCATTTTATGCCATAAAATATTACTGCATGAAATTATGCTGTAAAACTGCAGTATTTGTACAATTTACTGTAAAAAATATGCAATTTTATGGCTGTTTTTTCTGCAATTATGAAATGCACCATTTCTGCCATCCAAATGGTTTAAATAAAAAAGTACATTATATTTGAATCCATTCTCCATTTAAATTTCGTTCATACTGCAATTTTATATACAATATGGAAAAATATTTCAATATTTTAGTAAAAATGAAACAAAATATTGCCATTTTATGCCATAAAATATTACTGCATGAAATTATGCTTAAAACTGCAGTATTTGTACAATTTACTGTAAAAAATATGCAATTTTATGGCTGTTTTTTCTACAATTATGGAATGCACCATTTCTGCCATCCAAATTCTGCCATAAATAGCCCATTTTTGGTTGGAAGCAAAAAAAGCACTATATTCAAATATTTTGACTGATTTTTTGCTGGGATGAAAGGGTGAGAGAAATTGGCTATAAAAATATCCAGTGAATCCAGCAAAGGCAAAAACTTACTTGACCGTAATGAAAATTTAATAACCTATTCCATGACTTTCCCATGACTTCCAAAGACTTTAATTTCTAACGGGCCATTTTGAGACACCGTTCACATTCGGCATAATTGCACGTTTTTAAGTTGAATAGTAATTTCTTGGGACTATCAAAGGAAAACCGACATGTCCTTCAGGACGTGATCTGGCTAAACAATGTGCAAAATTAGGAGCAAATTTCACAGAAAACAATCTGCAAAGGCTGTGGTTTTTCCAAACGACACACTCATTTGTGTAAATGCAAAAATACCCAATGGGATTTTAATTAACGAGATGCTCGTGTTAATTAACCGATAATTTAAATCATTGCCTTACAGACTATACTTCATATAAGAAATGCATCATCTTAGAAGGGACAGTCAGTGAGTAGTATAGGAAAAGTCATCTCTGGATCACTTATTTTTCTGGCTCACTTTTTTGAGATGATCAATATATATTTTCTGAAATCCAGAGCTGATCATTTTGTTATTTAATTTTTTTTTTAAATTTTATGTTACGCCAAGATTGATGGAACCATGCATGCCCGCTAAGTGAAGCCTGTAATGCTGGATATTTGAGAAAATTTTGAATTTTAATAAGCTGGGTCATTGATATTGCGCAGCATGAGTAGTATAGGAAAAGTCATCTCTGGATTACTTATTTTTCTGGATCACTTTTTTGATCAACTTATATAGATGATCAATTTAAATTTTCTGAACTCAGGGTTCATACTCAAATTTACAAAATCATTTCCCTGACTTTCCCTGACATTCCCTGACAAAGTAAATTTCCCTGACATAAATCGTGTAGAAAAGTTTTTTAAACCTGCTCATAAGAAAAATATAATGTTTATTCATATCAACTTTTGAAAATGGTCAGCAGAAATCTCAAAATAATTAATAAACATGTAAAAAATTATTTTTTGGGTATTTTTTGGGATGGAATTTATTTTTCAATTTTATTTTGTTGAAAAAACTTATTTTCCCTGATTTTACAGCAAAAAACGTATTTTCCCTGACTTTCCCTGACTTCCCAGGTGCGTATGGACCCTGGAACTCCAGAGTTGATAATTTTGCTATTTATGATTTTTTTTAAATTTTATGTTTTGCCAAGATTGATGCATGCCCACTAAATGAAGCCTGCAGCGCTGGATATTTGAGAAAATTTTGAATTTTAACAATCTGGGACAGTCATTGATATTGAGCAGCATGAGTAGTATAGGAAAAGTCATCTCTGGATCACTTATTTTTCTGGCTCACTTTTTTTGATCAACTTATATAGATGATCAATTTATATTTTCTGAAACCCAGAGTTGATCATTTAGTTATTTATGATTTGTTTTTAAATTCATGTTTCGTCAAGGTTGATACTAGTAGCCTGCCAATTTTTGCATTTTTATTGCTGGGAATGGCAATGCTCCATAATGAATGTTTTCAAAACTGAAAACTATGGCGAAATGCAGGCGGAAAACCCAAATTTCATTTCAGATGAAAGAAAAAAGAGGAAAAGGACAACGAGATGCGAGTCGGCAGAACAAGCACATTAAACTTGGATAAAAGACTACTTTCCTGCAGCCCCTAATGCATTTCTGTCCTATTTTTAACTCAGGCAGGCTGCACCAGCAATGGCATTTCCAGTTTTTTCCCAATTAAAAGATACCAAACGTGTAATCAAAATGGGTTGTTATTCCCGCCGAAATCTGGCCAGAAATGGGGACGTTTTGATTACACGATCGCATCTGAATCACAATGTTTACAATCAAGTTTGTATTAATCCAGCAGATGTGGATTTACGACGGCTGTATCAGAGCCATTAAAGGCGCATTTCTTTTCATTTGTGTAGGCCATCGAGGTAAGGGTGGTCATCAACAACGCTCAAAAAGGATGTGCACTGAAAACAGACCCTCGACCAGACCAAATATGAAAATTAAGGGCACCCACTAAACAGCAGCTGACCCACAAAAATGATGATGGCCAAAATTGCAAAGCATCTTCAGAGGACCTCATTGTTGGTGGCCATCAACAAACTCCCAGCATCAAAACCAACTTTAACTTATGTCATGTTCCCAGCAGGCTCAATCTGACCAAAAAGCACCTGTTTGAGCAAGTACATCATTTTCTGATAAATCCTTTCCTATGTTTAGGCCCATTGAAAGTGCGTTGTGACTTTGGGGACACCCTGCATAAAATTACCAAATGCAATTTCTCCTTTCCTGATCAACATATTAAAATAATTTTTTGTAAACATTAACAGGGACTCGCGTTTTATGGGATGTGCTCTTTGACAACTTGAGGAAATGCATATGATATTAATAAAAACGATAATTCTACGTTTGACCTTTTATTTCGCTTTATGGGCGATAGAGGGCAGCACCTGCCGTCTGAATGGGAATATAAGCGATTTACCGTCGTTGGCAAAATAAAGAATATCTGGCCAAAAACGAAATGTCTTTTCATTTTATATAGTGCAGGAACTTACTATCAATATAAACTTTTAATTAAAACATTTAGTTTCATTTGAAATTATCATATCTGTCCAAAAAATCAAAATTTAACTGCAAAAAATCACTAAATTTGATGTATGATTTTTGCATCAAAAATATGTATTTGATATTATTTTTATATGAAAAATATGTATTGAATTTATGATTTTACATCTAAACTATAAATTTGATATGATTTTTATATCAAAAATATGTATTGCATTTATGATTTTACATCAAAACTTATGTATTTGATATGATTTTTATATCAAAAATATGTACATTAATGTCATTTTTATATCAAAAATATGTACTTGATATAATGATTTTTATATCAAAAATATGTACTTGATATAATGATTTTTATATCAAAAATATGTACTTGATATATTGATTTTTATATCAAAAATATGTACTTGATATAATGATTTTTATTTCAAAAATAGGTACTTGATATATGATTTTTATGTCCACATGTACGTTTCAAAGATACATAGTCTGGAACAGTATCACTGAAACTGCTTGAGCTGGAGCGCCACAGCCTCACAGGTGTTTCCTCGGTTTTTCCATGTGGAATAAGACGGAATTACGCCTATAATATACTGTAGGCGAATTTCATATTTTGGGAGCGGCGATTTTGATGCCTCCGAATGAGGTAACCCACTTCGGGGCCATTCCTCGGGTCGCCCCCACGCCCACCGGTGAAGCCAGACAATAAAAAAAACAAAAAAAAAAAACGAAAATAAAGCATGAATGAAAAAATGGGCTACGAAATGAGAACAGAAGACCACGAAAAAAAGTTCATTAAAAAGGCTGGGCATCACCCACAACTCTTCATTTGGGTCAAAGACAGGTGAGGCATCACTTATAAACTATTCTAATTCATCACAGAAACCAGTAAAATAACATTTAAGTCATTTGCTGTCTATATACTACAATCGCTGACCTTCAAATGACCTCTAAAGGAACGATTTGCCATGGGACGGGGCCTCATGGGGGACTATTCCGAAAACAAGGAAAAAGCCAAAATCAAACTAACATTACTTGGAAGGTAAAGCTAAATCAGTCTTATCTACTATCGTTTCTTCAACAAATTCATTTTCCTGGATGGAAATCGACGAAATGGGTCAAATTCAGTTTTCAACTTTCCTGACTTTTCCTGGTTTCAAAGAAAATTTTCCTGAAAAATGCGACATATGCAGGCCTGGACATATGACTTGCATATGTCAATGTAAAATGCTTTATCATTCATCGTTCATTATAAACATGAGGTGAACAAAAAATGTAACAAGAAACTGCAATAGAGCACACATTTTCAAAAAAAGACTTCAAATTTAGATTAGTTTATCCCAATTTACAATTTCATGGCTTCAATTGATACCTTGAGATTCTCGACTTCTGTATCAAAAGATTCCCTGACTTTTTTAAGATAGAACAATCTTCCCTAACTTTACCCTGATTTTTCCAGGTCTTTACAACTTCCCTGACTTCTGCAGGTTTCAAAGAAAATTTTCCTGAAATATGCGACATATGACTTACATATGTCAATGTAAAAATGCTGAATTTATTGTTCATCGTTCATTATAAACATGAGGTGAACAAAAAATGTAACAAGGAACTGCAATAGAGCACACATTTTAATTAAAAACTTCGAATTTCGATCAGTTTTTCTAAATTTAGAATTTCATTATTGATCTCTTCAACAAAATTGCTCGTTTCAATTGATACCTTGAGATTCTTGACTTCTGTATCAAAATAATTGTTAAATTTCCCTGATTCTTCCAGGTCATTCCAACTTCCCTTACATTTCCCTGATTTTTCGAACTTCCCTGACTTTCCCTGATTTTTCCAGGTCTTTCCAACTTCCTTGACTTTTCCCTGACTTTTCCAGGTCTTTCCAACTTATGTGACTTTTCCAGGTCTTTCCAACTTATCTGATTTTTCCAGGTCTTTCCAACTTTCCTGACTTATCCCTGACTTTTCCTGATCTTTCCAACCTCCCTGACTTTTCCCTGATTTTTCCAGGTCTTTCCAACTTCCCTGACTTTTCCCTGATTTTTCCAGGTCTTTCCAACTTCCCTGACTTTTCCCTGATTTTTCCAAGTCTTTCCAACTTCCCTAACTTTTCCAACATCCCTGACTTTTCCCTGATTTTTCCAACATCCCTGACTTTTCCCTGATATTTCCCACTTCCCTGACTTTTCCCTGATTTTTCCAGGTCATTCCAACTTCCCTGACTTTTCCCTGATTTTTTCAACTTCCCTGACTTTTCTCTGATTTTTTCAACTTCCCTGACTTTTTCCAGGTCTTTCCAACCTCCCTGACTTTTCCCTGATTTTTCCAGGTCATTCCAACTTCCCTGACTTTTCCCTGATTTTTTCAACTTCCCTGACTTTTCTCTGATTTTTTCAACTTCCCTGACTTTTTCCAGGTCTTTCCAACCTCCCTGACTTTTCCCTGATTTTTCCAGGTCATTCCAACCTCCCTGACTTTCCCCTGACTATTTCCAGGTTTTCCAGGTCTTTGGGGCCCTGTCATCGACCTGACACGACCAGTGCAGTCTTTCTTTGAACGTTCGTGTTTACATGAATCTCCAAAATGGAGCAGGCACAGAAGCCGAGACCATTTCTATGCAAATGAGCTCGGCCTCCGAAATTAGCATATGAAAAGACGAAGGAATGCGTGACTCAGACGCCGTTACAGCGACGGACACCCCGGGGGGTGCATCCCTCGTGACCTTGGGGGGGAGGGGGGGGAGGGGTGAGGGGGCAGCTCTCCCATTGTCCCCCAGGACGATCAGGGGATTTTTGGCAGATTTCAAGGACTTCAGTGGGAATTCAAGGACTCAATGACCTGTCCATATGGAACGTTTAATTAGTATGCTATCATCCTGTATGAGGGGGGGTAGCTGACATAGATGATGACAATGACGGAATTAAGGGGGTTGGACAAATGATGAGTCATGGTTGCTGCTTTGTAAAAGTGGTTTAAAATCCATGTTGTGATCATGTTTTGCATAAAATTTGGCATGGGTTTTTTATTTTCATATAAATTAGCATTTTTTATAATTGCAACGACAAAATCAAAAATATGTATTTCATGTGATTTTTATATCAAAAATATGTATTTGATATGATTTTAAATCAAAAATATGTATTTCATACGATTTTTATATCAAAAATATGTACTTCATATATGATTTTTATATCAAAAACATGTACTTGATATGATTTTTATATCAGAAATATGTATTTGATATGATTTTACATCAGAAATATGTATTTGATGTATGAAGTTGAAGAATGATGTATGCAGAAGATGATGTATGATTTTTATATCAAAAATATGTAGTTGATATGATTTGTATAACAAAAATATGTATTTCGTATGATTTTATTAACAAAAATATGTATTTCGTATGATTTTATTAACAAAAATATGTATTTGATATGATTTTTATAACAGAAATATGTAGCTGAAATGATTTTTGCATCAAAAATATGTATTTGATATGATTTTTGCATCCAAAATATGTATTTGATATGATTTTTGCATCAAAAATATGTATTTGATATGATTTTGGCATCAAAAATATGTATTTGATATGATTTTTAAATCCAAAATATGTATTTAAAATGATTTTTAAATCAAAAACATGTTTCTGATACAGGATTTTTGCATCAAAAATATGTTTTTAATATATGATTTTTGCATCAAAAATATGTTTTTAATATATGATTTTTGCATCAACAATATGCATTTAATATATGATTTTTATATCAAAAACATGTATGGGCACTTTTTGGCAATATATAATTTTTGAAAACATTCTGGTTACAGATTCGCTCAAAACGTCCCGTTTCAGGAAGGTTAAAGTTCAAGTGCTATATCGTTGATAATAGGCTGCGAAGCCAGGTCAGTTCCAGAAGTCATTGAACATCATTGAATTCTATTAAAATCCTTGAAATCCGCAAACTGAACCTGACTTCAATGACTTAGACACTATCCAGACACACAGGTGCATGGCAATGTTTACACCAGCAGATATTTCCAGCTAAAAACAGTTGAAAAAGGTGTTTAATCTGAGCTGTTTACGCGCAGGATGGCACCCACATGGCCCCCGACCTTAACTTGTAAATATGTCACAAAAATCAAAGTGTTGCACCTGGACGCGGCGCTTCTGCCCCGGTCGTGCAAACGCAGACTAAACAGGATGCAGTCCACACCGTGCATTAATTCGTAAATAAATAGGCCAATGCCGAGGGGAATTAAAGAGCTGAGCCAGCCATGTTTTGAATAACAAAAAAAAATTTAAAAAAAAAAAAAAAAAAAAAAAATTCGAGAGTAGCAAGATGGCGCCCACTTCTGGGACGCAACCATGGCGTAGATGAAAAAGAGTTGACAGATCGCCGCCCTGGAAGCCTGTAATTACGGCCTATAAACCAGGGACGATAATTGCACGATAGGAGGGGCAAAATAGAGAAATTCCTGCAGAAAATTGGCCCTAAAACACAGCGCGCGGCGGCCATCTTGGAGCTCCAGCGTCCAAAACGCGACTCCCAACATGGCGGCTCTTCCATTCCACCAATTGCAACTGACCAGATCCACCACCTCAACACTGGCAGGATGACGCATCCTTCTCGGCCTAATCATTAGCGATGCAAGCTATCCAAAGTGTCACCTAAACAAGCCGGGTGATAGTAGGTTAGGCCGCGCACATCAAACAGCGCCCCCAGGCGGTGGGCGAACGAAATCTCAAAGTTCACGTACACTCAGCAAACAAAACAAAACATAACAAACAAACAAACGGAACACAAGAAAAACCCAAACATTTTAGCGAATTGGCGAGACTTGCTTTTCCGCCCCCACCTGACCTCTGCTGGAAGCACCAGTGGCGCCACCTGCGGGGTCAACACCCCGAAAGACGATATGTCAACTGAATCAAGTTTCCATAAAACCCCCCCTACATAGTCAATAGTGCAAATTACTGTAAAATTTGGTGCACTTAAGTTATTGCAGTAGGACTCCGATCAAGGACCAGGGTGGCACATGCGGCTTATTGGCTCGTACTTGAGACCATCATATGACTCCGACCAATGAGGACCAGGGTGGCACATGCGGCTTATTGGCTCGTACTTGAGACCGTCATAAGACTCCGACCAATGAGGACCAGGGTGGCACATGCGGCTTATTGGCTCGTATTTGAGCTGCAGTAGGACTCCGATCAAGGACAAGGAGTACCAGGGTGGCACATGCGGCTTATTGGCTCGTACTTGAAACCGTCGTTGGACTCCAATCAATGAGGACCAGGGTGGCACATGCGGCTTATTAGCTCGTACTTGAGACCGTCGTTGGACTCCAATCAATGAGGACCAGGGTGGCACATGCGACTTATTTGCTCGTACTTAGGCCCGCCGTAGGACTCCAATCAATGAGGACCAGAGTGGTTCATGCGGCTTATTGGCTCCTACTTAAGCCCGCCGTAGGACACCGACCAATAAGGACCAGGGTGGCACATGGGGCTTATTGGCTCGTACTTGAGACCGTCATTGGACTCCGATCAATGAGGACCAGGGTGGCACATGCGGCTTATTGGCTCGTACTTGAGCCCGCCGTAGGACACCGACCAATGAGGATCAGGGTGGCACATGCGGCTTATTGGCTCGTACTTGAGCTGCAGTAGGACTCCAATCAATGAGGAGGACCAGGGTGGCACATGCGGCTGATTGGCTCGTACTTGAGCCCGCCGTAGGACACCGAGCAATGAGGATCAGGGTGGCACATGTGGCTTATTGGCTCGTACTTAAGACCGTCATTGGACTCCGATCAATGAGGACCAGGGTGGCACATGCGGCTGATTGGCTCGTACTTGAGCCCGCCGTAGGACACCGACCAATGAGGATCAGGGTGGCACATGTGGCTTATTGGCTCGTACTTAAGACCGTCATTGGACTCCGATCAATGAGGACC
>JAQFYZ010003236.1:0-14040 GCA_034695085.1 Cylindroiulus punctatus | reverse complement strand
TCCTTGAAACTTTCTTATCAGTGCAATGGAAGGCACGTTGCAGGCTTGTTTGTGTGGAAACAAGCTGTCGCTCCTGGAAAAACACCAGCGGTTTTTAGTGAAAATGTTCTTAGGTATCCTTGAAATGTTAATATTAGCAACGACAATATTGTGGGAAAGCAGCATTTGAAATCTGGCAACATGCCTCGCCTCTGCATGTGCATGAAGTATTTGAAAATATTCTTAGTTTTCCAGGTGGGCCTAAGGAATTCCTGGACAGCTCTAGATGGAGGAATGATAAGTTGCAGAATAGAAGGGAATTCAGCATCTCGTGACCACGTCTGTTGTCAACATGTTTGTTTTTGGCAACGTTATGCCGAAGTTTCGTTTTGGCTCGACCATGTCTCGGGACATCACGAGTCTTGCCAACCCCTTAGTTCTGGCTGTCTTCCAGAGCGGCTTTCGTAACAATGCTTTATGGCAGCTCCAGAATTTTGCTGACTCGTGGCGTCATTTCCAGGGAGCAAAGTTCAAATCTGTTTCCAAAATTGGAGTATATACCGCCTGAGCTATTTACGTTTGCCTTGTTCGGCTAGATTTAATGACATTGTTGGAATTCATTATCTCCAGCAGAGCCTGCAGAGGTCGAACTTATCGCGTCCTGATAGATACCCACCGTGACCCCTGACCTTGGTGGGGGCTTTGGCCAGGTGCCCTCCTGTTGCCAAGGCATACATGTACTGAGTAGATTCCTTTTCGTTCATTGTTATCCAACTTATCCTAGTATGCCATCCACATGTCATCATTGTTTATGAGATTCAATGTATCAAATAGAAGTTCTATGATTTCGTGAGATTCAAAATGATCATGAAACTCAAAGATCCCATGCAATGTTGGTGACCTCATGTTGGCGAGATTGCTTCCGCATACCCTTCATCAAACACATCTAAGATCTGATATTATCTGATATCTTTTAGATTTGACATCAAAGGAATTTAAGATTCGCGATGGATTCAAGAAAATGACCAATATCCACTTTCTGACTAGTGTTTTTCTTTCTTCCGTCTCAGGGCGAACTGTCCCCGGAGTTTGGGCTCCTGTTCGACATCGATGGAGTTATCGTTCGGGGAAAGAAGATCCTGCCATTTGCCACGCAGGCCTTCCAGAAGCTGGTGGGGCCGGATAACAAGTTCCGGGTTCCAGCAGTGTTCGTCACCAATGCCGGGAACATGATGCGCCACCAGAAGGCCGAACAACTCAGTTCGTGGCTCGGTGTTGAGGTTCGCTCTAATGCAGATCCCTATGATGCAAACTGCCGTTTTGGACAATTTTGAGCCAACATTGATGCTTTTTGTTCAGGTCTGCGAAGAGCAAGTGGTGATGGCCCACAGCCCTCTGCGCATGTTCAAGCAGTTCCATGACAAGCATGTGCTGGTGACTGGCCAAGGACCAACACGGGAGATTGCCAAGTGGTAAGTGAGGCTTTGGGGATGGCTTTGTAAATTCAATATGGAAGAGAAAACAGTCAGTCGGGAAGATTACAGGAGGTTACGTGTATTTTTAGATTTAAATATGGTCCCATAGATAATTGCTTCAAACATACACCCTGTCAAGCTGAGATTTATAAGTGCCTCATGCCGATATAAACATATTCACTCGAATGTAATTCTGGCTGGATGATTTAAATGGAGGGCACAACTAATTTGCTCAGGGATTGGCAACGTTTTTTATAGTAAAATCCCGATGTAGTCAACATTCTAAATCTTTGCAGACCAATAGGACAATTGAGAATATTTTTAGGTTGGCTTACCCTAACAGCTTGTATGCTGGCAGTGATTGCCTGGCATCCGGGTCGCTAAAATTACCTTTTCAGGTTACTTTTTATTAGGTTAAGCTACACACAAAAACTAAATAGCTACAACAAAAAATTATAGATCAATAAAAAATGTTAAATTTCCACAGCTAGGTCATGTGTCATTCTTCCACAGTTCCGTATACTAAGTATCTAGACAAGTATGGTTGCGATATAAATGTTTTGCATATCCGGAGCAATGTCTACATGCAATCTGTAGTATTTTCAAATAAACGGAAACATTCAGATATATAGGAATGTGCCTCCCTAGCTGATTACGGTAGTGGGACACGATTTTGTGAGATTTATTTGAGCGGTACCTTTGTACAAATGTTTGTCGAGATTAGATTAGGTTAGGTTACGGGCAACAGCCGCAATGCCAGTAATTGTATAAGTAATTTGTAAGCGATATTTACGAAACTGAGTAGACCTACATGCAATCTGAATTTTTTTTAAATTATAGTTTAGGGTTCACCAAAGTTGTGACTATGGACGAGTTTCGCAATGCTTTCCCAAAGCTTGATGCAGTGGACCACGTGAGGCGCGTGTCCGTGGTAAGTCGTCAACTGGTGTTTATTTCGAACGTGCCAAGAGCTCTCGTATTGTTGCATAATTTTGCCAGAAGGTGTTAGTTTTAACGCCGAGCTGTTTTTTTCCTGTAGCCATGTGCACTCGAACGCTATTTTCCAACCATCGAAGGTATGTGGTATAGTGATGCAAGATTTCCTCGCTCTATTATCGGAAGCAGCCAGTTTTAATGGGTTATTCCTTTTCAGCGGTCGTACTCTTTGGGGAGCCTGTGAGGTGGGAGACAAGTTTGCAGCTGATCATAGATATCCTGCTTACCAACGGCCTGCCCTGCGACCCTCCGAAGGCCATCTCGTACCCTCACATCCCAGTACTTGCATGCAACATGGACTTGCAATGGATGGCTGAGGCGTGCATGCCGCGCTTCGGCCATGGCGCTTTTCTAGTTTGCCTGGAAAACTTATACAAGGTACATATGTTTTCTACATGGGGTTCATGTAAACTACATATCTTGGGAGAAATTGTGAGGCACGTCATTTTGAAAGACAAATCGTTGCTAGCATCTTTTATGTCCCTTTTTATATGTTCATTAGTAACTATTCATATTTAATCGTGTTTCAGAAAATAACTGGCGAGGAACTCATTTACACAGCACTGGTTGGGAAGCCCAGCGAAATAACATACCATTATGCGCAGCACACTGTGGTCAACATAGCCAAGATGATGGGACTAGATAAACCGATCAAACGACTCTACGCCATTGGGTAAGTCAGGGCAATAGTTTACCAGTTTATTGAACTTAGATTATGCAAAGGTTAGTTATGCTTAGAGGGCCTTGTGGCATAGTTGAACTGGGTTTTTCAATTGCATCTTCCTATCTTTTCTAGTGACAACATAAACACGGACATCTACGGCGCAAATCTGTACCATCGCTTTCTGCAGCGCCGGCTGGAGTTCAAGAAGAAGGCGAAGGTGAAGAATGCAGTGAACCAGCAGGGCGGACGGGTTGACCTGATCATCAGCTCGACGCTGGGTTCGGAGGGCGAGGACGTCGAAATCGACAGCTGCGAGTCAATCCTGGTGCAGACAGGAGTTTACAACAAAGAGTTCCGGGAGATATCGGACCATTCGCCGAGGGACTTCTTGCCGGTCGAGGAGAAGCTCAAGGAGCCCAGTTATGTGACCGAGAACGTGTACAATGCAATCGGGTTGGTATTCGAACGGGAGGGCTTCCATTGACACCAGTCGATTCTATGAGGTTAAATTCTGGGGTGTCCTTAGGTGGGGGGAAACTCGCCCAAGAGCTGGCCACATAATCTTATGCGGTGTGCAATCACTAGGTGTTAATTTATTCGTGTTTTACACCTTTCCCTTCCAAAACGTTCCCCACTACTAGTCCTGGTTGGTATAGAGCCATCCACAGTATCGAATCTTCACATAACCTGAGACAATGATTCGACCGGTGAGATTCAATCGGGATTGAGAGACCATGCAGCAAAGCTCCACATGGTCTTCACTTGAGTCAAGCGAGATTGATTCAAAGAGTGTAAATATTGTCCGATGTTGATGAGCTGCGGCAGAAAGGAAGCCATCACTCTGCCAACTACCTTTTACTGAATCACGCATGCAGAGAAACTGAAGAGGGATGGGGTCCATGAAGTCGGTGTGGGAAGACAGCAACTCATACTTTTAAATGATTGATTGCGATATTCCATGAAAGGTCAAATATAACACACATCAAACGTTGCCTGCCTTGATATTTCACCTCTCCAGGAATGTTGCAGGTCATCAGAGAGTGCCAGAAGTTTGACAAAACGTAGCCAGGAACCTATTTTCGTACCTCAATTGAAAATACCAACATGGTGACTAGTTAGGCCGATGTCATAAGTTTCGGCGAGTTTTATGCTGATCACATTAGCTGGCACTCTTTTGTTCAAATAGAATGGCAGGCGTCAAACCTAAGAATGCATTTACAGCCAGCATTTGGTGAGCATGTTGGGCTGGACCATTGCCATAATGATCTTGAAGACCATGGATTGATTAGTCTGTCATTTGGGCCATGCACAAATTACATCCAAGAATTTAGCAGATAGGGGTGGACCTCAGAAGGTCCAACAAGGTGCATGATGGATGACATCGTTAGTCACATAGTGACATAGTTGGGGAAAGTGCATGTCCAGCTACATGGGCAATAGCACAAGTTTAGCCATCTTACAGTCTAGAGTTGGAACAGGAGGGTTGCCCAATTCGAACAAAAATGGATTATAGGGGAGTGTAGGAGATTAAAAACTGAAAAATCCAATGGACATAATTTGTACATGCCCCATGCTTGGCCAAGTTGAACCATGTGTTTGTTATGCATCACATTTTCCCAAAACTCAAAAATAAGTGGGATGTGGTGTGCAAAATACTCGTCGTGCATGCCGATCAATACTCTGCAGTCTTAAAGTAATTGATGCGGAATTTGAATGTCTTGCAATACTTGAGGATGTGCTAGGGATTGTGGTTAGTTATTGGTTGTGACAAACTTCGTCAAGATTGCTATCATTACAGTTGTGCCAATTTGGGGCCGTGCACAAATGAAGTCGCGAATTTAGAGGGGTTCACAACAATTATAGGGGTTGGGAGTCAAAAACTCGAAATTCCGTAAGCTTAATTTGTGCATTACCCCTTTCATTGTAGTTCGAAGCGCAATTGTTGTCCAAGCCCATCCCCTTCAATTTATTTATTTGGCTTGTTTTACTGTCGAAAACAGCAGCAGCTTTTAATTCCCGGTGTTATAGCTCAGCTTTAGATGCTGGTCCGTCGAAGCTAGAGAAGTCCACATAGGAGTTTACATTTGCAATGCGAACATTTTAATGCTAATTGATATTTCAGTAGGAAAAACTGGCCTTCAGCGGGCGCAGTATAGATACAAATACTGTACAAAGTTTGTGTAACTATGATTTTGATTGAAATGTCCAAATACATTCCTGACTACGTCTAAACCACTACTCGTGCATTTCCTTTCTAGCTGCACAGACTCTACGATCGTTTCGCTCCAATGTAGACATGCTAAAATGCTAGTAAATATGGAAACGTGCTTCAGTGGACCCGTAGGTAAGTGTCAATGAGATCATCAAGGTATCAACCAAATTTTTTTTCAAGAGGGTACACCTAATTCGTATAAGACTTGATTTTAATTGCTGATAACCAAATTCATTCGCAAGTGGGACAAAAATGGGAAAACTAATGCGTGGATCATTGTGGAATTCCCTGACAAGTAGAATTTGGAGAATGGTGAGAAAACAATAGAATTACTTTCATTATTCTGTAGTTTTGCAGCCTTCAACCCTTGAAGCAATCAAAAATACAGAAGAATTAAAAAAAATCATATTGTACTCTCAGCATACTCAAATGTTTTGAGTTATGCTTCTTTATCAAAGCTATTCAGAAAGATCCACGCTTTAGTTTTCTCAAAATTTTTTCTCTCTTGGAATATTACAACTACATGTAGATGGTTTGGGAGTTGGTCACTAATGGTGCAGGATTGAATTGCATGCCGACTGCACATATTGCATCCATGATGAAGTCTTCACAAAGATGCACTGCATATGCACCGCCACAAGCCATTGAATTACTATTGAACAGCACACTGCACTTGCGGACCAAAGCAAAACTGACTCATCACTTTGACTTGCTCGTTTCCGCTTTACTGTCGGTTTTGGCACTATCCTGTTTATCACTGGATTTGTCAGTCTTATCTATGTTAGGTATACTCTCAGAGGTCTCCCTGCTTCTCCCACCAGACTCTTCATCATCCTCTTCGCTCATGTCCAGAGGGTCTGCCTGAGGGTACAATGCAGGAAACTTCGTCATGCAATCCTGCATGGTGTGGAACTGGTCAAAGCAGTCACTGCCCTTTGGCGTTGCTGTGCTATACTGGAAACATGAGAAAGCTTCGCGGAACTCCACGCCACAGGGACCGGTGGCCATTCCACCCAGGCATGGGCAATTCCAATTGATTTCTCCATTGGGTAAGATAATTCCTGCAAACAAATCATATTGGTTTATACAATCTTATAAATAAGGTAAAATTAATTCAATTCTCTGTCAGATATTTTTTTTGCGAATCTGAGAAATATTCCAATTATACGGAGTGAGTCAACAAGATATTGCAAGATAACATCGTGTAAATATATTCCATTTCAGATTATATATGACAACACAGTTTGAAAGCATTTATTGCATCGTGGTGATGATTGCATAGTGCCCTGTATTTAGGTTGGATAATGGGGGAATTTCCCTATTGGGAACTGCTCCGGGTCTAGACTAGTAGTTGAAATTATGTCGAGCTTTTTTTCAATTTTTGGGTGATTTTTAAGTACGCCTGTTATGCTTTGTTCGTCTGACCACAAGTCCATAAACATCTATCTACATAGGGTGTTGTAAAACCACTTTAGAGTTGCATCATAGCCTGTACTCGTACCTGGTGATTCATCGTCGTCGTCTTCCTCGATTTTTAACTTAGGGGGGGTTTCATGGTCCTCTTTTGTTACGAATATGATCTGATCTTTACCTGAAGGAGATGAAGCAAAATTAGCAAATTGCTGACCCCTAGCACACACGTGGAGTCATGACCGTAATTCGTAATGCCAAATTACCTTCTTTCTTGCAGTAGGACATGAGGGCGAGCTTAGTAACTCAGCAGGTAACCTCACAACTGGAATTAGATAAATTAATTTAGGCCATTATGGATAGGTTTTGATAATCCGGTCAAAAAAATTCAACAAAATTAACTCACACGTGCTGCAGCCGGTCAACGCTGGTTCGATGTTGGGTGCTGACTGCTATAACGCATTGGCCGTCTGCAAACCAGCCGTTCGCCGACACGGCATAAGCCGTAGCCGTCGGCGCTCGGCTAAATCGAACGGCTGTCGGCTGATCCGCTAGCGTCTGCAGCTGTCGTGCCACGAAGACGTTCGTGTGAACTGTGATTTTGACCTTTGCCTTTGTTGTCACTTGTTGCCGTTTCGTTGAAACTTGGTGGAGCGAGAAATTCGGGAGGGGATCAATGAAGTTTTCATCAATGAGGAGAGCAGGTAAGCAAGCTTTTTTTCTTCGTAATTTGTAGTTATCGTGCCCGAGAAGGCGTGGCTGGAATGCGTGTTTGGTGTTCGTGTTGAACTGTCTTCTGTCCAAAATTCTCTGTTTTGGTGAAGGGTTGCTGCATTTCTTCAAATTTCTGAGCTGCGCAGTGTCCAAAATAGCTAAAAATGATACCGGTAGCTTTTACCAAGATTTGGAAGGCTTTCGGCGCAGAATGTGCATGTCCCACTGCTTCTGTCTGTTCGACTGTCAGATGACAGCGACAGACAGTTGGTAATTGTACATGTATTATGTTGTCATCTACTGGTGTGATTACCGGTACGTTTACACGAAAATTTTGTGACAAAGCATGGCATGCATGTAAACCTGTTTTACCTACCCTGACTTCACTTGAGTAAACTTGGTCGAGTCAAACTAGATAAAATAGGTTTACATGTATCCCTCACTTAGATCAGGCCTTGCTTAGATAACCGTGTTTTATGATAATCGTAAATGTTTTACAAGGCTAGTATGTTGACTGGTAAGAGACAATTTATTGCAAACTTGCTAGTTTCTTTTGAACACAAATTTCTTCAATATCGTTCATTACATCAAACACTTTCTCTGCCATATCGGACGACTTGTGAGTGGCATAGGCAGCAAGTCGCTGTATGAGCTGCAAAGCATATTCATCTGGCAGGATCGGCTCGGCTTGTTCATCGCCCTCGATGTCCGAATCAGCTTCCCTGGAAATTGTGCATTGGTCGTCTTCATTTGCCATGACAGCGCGCAAGACATCTTCGGGAGACTCGCCAGTGTCTTCGTGTACTACGAGGTTGCTGTCGAATGATGCTGCGACCGTTTCACTAGCCAGCTCCTCTCGGAATTGTCGCGGCAATTGTTCAAAAATGTCGATGTCGTCAGTTACACCACCAATTTGCACTTCGGCGTCTATAGGAAATCCGGCACGATGGAAACACCGCTTGATCGTCACAGGAGAGAGATCCCTCCAGGCAGCAGTGATCCATGTTATCGCTAGCAGCTCATCGATTGACTTAGCGAATTCATCCCGAGTCGCAGAAGTGCAGTTCTCGGTATTGGCTGCGATGTGACGAAGGAGCTGTCGCCTGTAATTAGCTTTAGCAGCTTTGATTACTCCTTTCTGGAGAGGCTGGATTTCAGCGGTGACATTTGGGGGCAAGAACTGGATTTTGACGTGCGAAAGCCTAACGCCGATGTGGCTCGTAGCATTGTCGACAAATAGGAGAATCTTGCGATTTTTGCTTCTCATCTGTAAATTCACAGTTTCAATCCACTCCCTGAATATGGCTGTGGTCATCCAAGATTTCATGTTGGATCTCCAAATAACCGGCAGGTTTTTCACCAGCATGTTCTCCGTCCGGAAGGCGAGTGGACAGGCAACATTGCCGATGACGAGCGGCTTCAACTTTTCTCCAGCGGCACTGACAGCGAACAGTGCCGTGAGACGGTCCATGGCCTTTTCTCCTGCCCTGCAAGGATTATTTCGAGCCACAAAGGACTTGGTAGGGATCTGACGATACAAGAAGCCTGTTTCGTCCGCATTGAAGATGTCTCGCGGTTTGTATCCTTCGATGATTGTAGGCAACTTCTTTTTCCAGTCTTGAGCCGCAGCATGTTCGCCATCAGAAGACTCTCCACACAGAGGTTTGAACTGGATGTTGTTCCTGGTCTGGAATCTACGGAGCCATCCGTTGCTGGCGCAGAAACCTTCACACCCCAACAGCTCGGCTATCTCCAGGGCCTTCTGCTGCAGGATTGGTCCACTCACAGGGATGCCCTTTGACTGACACAAAACAAAGAAATCATAAACCCTGTTGTTCAGCAGCTCGTTACCCAGGCTATTGACACGCTTCATGTGCATGGAGGCGTTGGAGTTCCACGCATGCATAATTTTTTCCTCGTTCTTCTTGATGCTGGACACAGTCGACTTGGATATGCCGAACTCCTGTGCCACTTGGCGACACGTTGCTCCGTCATTTTTGCAGCGTTTGATGACTTCCACCTTCTTCTCCAGGCTCAACTCAGTCAACTGTCGCTTCGCCATCTTTTCTACAGGGCTGACAAGTGGCAACCAAAACTGCACACTTCTAGGCCTTGTAGCTTCTGGAACTTCTGGGGAGCAGATTCAAGATATCACGTGATGTCTAGTAGCCCTACTGTTCCAAATTTCCTCCCATGCGTCTCCACCAACGTCAATGGGGTTCGTTGACTCAAGTTGCTATGGTGTCCCACTTGGAGGGGTTGCCCCTATTGTCGATTCTGTGCCACGCCACACGGCCAGCGCATAGTCCATTTCCGCCAAGGGGTGAAGAGGCTTTCCAACGTGAAGGGGTTATCAGTTTTCTAGTAGGCTGTCTGTCTGGCCAACTACAGGGTGTCCTACTTGGAGGAGTTCCCCTAATGTGAATTTTATTTTCAGCGCATAAAAGATGGCCGACATGAAGCGGTGTCTGACTTAGAGGGGTGCGCGACATGGAGCATCCACGGCGCTTGGAGAATCGATTTTGATCGTTTGGATAGGACTGCACATTCTGCACAAGATAGCTAGTAAACTAGAAATCAATAAGTTGCTATCCAGGATTCAATACGCATTCATCAGAGCCCAAGGCCATATTTTTAAATGAGTTGTTTTAACAACAACGTATCGTATTCAGTAATTTTTGTTGCAAAGGAACTTTGGGCTGGTTGGCTTCTGGTTTTTCAAAGTTGCTCCCTGACAAAATTATGCCAGTTTGGCTCCACCAAGTTCAACTTGCAAGCAGTTGAAGCAATCATCTGAGAATGTAAGAATATAATTTTTTTTAACTGTGGTTAACTTTTCAGAAGCATAGTTTACGAACTTGGGAGCTGACTAAACGACATACTGTACCCCCGGGGTGATGCCAGTGCAGGGGTAACGGGTTTTGATCAAGGATTTTGAGAAAAGTAGGGTCGCTTTTTTCCATTTCTGGCATGGACTTAAATGCATTTTCATCTGCTGACGATTCACGCCCGTTGAAAAAGCAGTGGTGCAACGAACTCCGCATTCTTCCAACACACAAAAAAATAATAATCAGCAAAATCGTTGTTATCTCTTTATCATCAACCCAGCCTGGGAGGAAACGCCGAATGGGAACTGAAAGCACAATGTGTTTTCTTGACAATTCGATTTCATGTTTATATTATTGCTCACTTACTTCATATTGTAAGTTATCATTCGCAAGGGCTGTAAAAATATATTTACATGTATTTAGCTACCCAGCCGTCAGACAATCACTGCCAGGATATAAGTTGTTAGCCTATAATTTACAAGCCAGACAATCAAAAAATTTGCACATATTTGTCTTTTGGGGCAAATTTTCTTGAATTGTAGCTGTCCATGCACTATTCCAAATGTTCACAATTGTATTTTCCAAATCTTCTCGTCTAGTAGACAAGAATAAGTCCTAACCTGACCTAAAAATGTAATTTCTACCTTGAGCCACATTAGATAGAAGGCAATCACTGCCAGCTCACTTGCCATTAGGAGAAAATCATTTTCTCATTGTGTCTCGAGTCTTCTGAGTAAAACTATTCTAGGATGAGAACAGCGTCACATATAGCACTGTCCACATGCGATTGTTGGCGAATGTTTAGCCAGCTTAAAAATTATTTAACTGGGATGCGAGTGTACACATGCTTTGTGCTCGAGTCACTCCTCAACACCTGTTGCTTTTGAATGTTACATTAGCGTTCTTTTATTTGCTTGTATGTGCCGGAAACCTATGTGTGGTGTAACAATAGTTGAACCAGGCTGGTGCAAATTTGAATCGTTTTGTGCACATTTCGTTCTCCTAATTGGCTGTTTTCGTAATAGTGATGTTACGTACCACGTTGGCAAACCGACACTTCACAAATGTTCGTCTCTTTTGCACAGACTGATGTCCAAACTTAGTGTCTGAGTCTATGTCCGTCTTAAATTAACATCGCACTGCCCGTGAACATGTCTCCCGAAGCCACGAAAAGTTCTGCCAGTAAGTGAAATGCCTTTTTAAATTGTTACAGAGTGTAATTGAAAACACTGAGCGAAGGAACTTTCAGGCTATTTTGATAAAAAAAACTTTTTTTCAGAGCACGAAAATTACTCGTTTCGTTTCGGAGAAGTGGATCACGTAGTGATAATAATGAAAATTATATAGAAAATTGATTTTTTTTAAATGTGCGGCTTTCTTGTAACTATACTGAGCCGAAAAGAATTACTAAAACAAAAACTTGTTTAGAAATTGTTTTCTGAAGTAAATTACATTTTTGTTTATTCTTTTAAATTCCTCTTTTACTCCATTTTTCTGTATTCATTTTGTAACTTTTTTTGTGGAAAACTGGAGATTATGAGAATGTATTACAAAAAACAGTACGTGAACAATACTTTGAAATCAAATCCTCGCTATCAGTTGAAAGTAATTTTCAGTGATATTTCATTAGTGTTGAGATTTAACGATTTCCGTCCTTTTTCCAGACCTTCTGAACCTATTAAAATGGGTCAGTTTGGTGACGCTGACTTTTCAAAACGCTGTTCTAAGCTTGAGCATGCGCTATGCACGGACCCAGCCAGGGGAGCTGTTCCTGTCCTCCACTGCGGTTGTCATGTCTGAAGTGGTGAAACTGATAGCCTGCCTTATAATCATTTCCTTTCAAGAAAAGAGTGTGCTTCGTATGCTCAATTTGGTTCATGCCCAGGTGTTTAAGCAGCCGGTAGACACTCTAAAGGTACCGAGGAAATTACTGTGAATACGTAAATTCGTGTATCGTGAATCCACTCACCATTCCATTGTCCTGTTACTTTTCCAGGTATGCGTGCCTTCTTTAATATACACCCTACAGAATAACCTCATATTTGTAGCTGCATCTAACTTGGACGCAGCTACTTATCAGGTAAAGACATTTGAATTTTCTTACTACTTGTTGTTGGAACAAAATCTGAACGAGTTGAATAATTAACTAAATAAATACTCGGCAAAAAAAACTGTAGAGCATGTTCTTCTCTCCTTTCAGGTCACATACCAGCTTAAGATCTTGACCACGGCAATCATGTCTGTTTTCATGCTGAAGAAAGTGCTGGGTGCATTACACTGGGTTGCCTTGCTCATCCTGTTGGTCGGTGTGTCACTGGTGCAGCTGACCACCTCATCGGAAACCTCCGGTTCCACGGGAGGTCATGAACAGAACCAGTTGTTGGGCTTGGTGGCAGTGATAATCTCGTGCTGCATGTCTGGCTTCGCCGGCGTTTACTTCGAGAAGATCCTCAAGGGCAGTGACGTGTCCGTGTGGATGCGTAACGTGCAGCTTAGCCTGCTCGGCATCCCTTTTGCGCTGAGCACGACGTTTATTGGTGACGGGGCCAAGGTGCGCGAACACGGCTTCTTCTTCGGCTACACAGGCGCAGTGTGGTTCGTCATCCTTATGTATGCCCTTGGCGGCCTCATTGTGGCTGTCGTGGTAAAGTACGCAGACAACATCCTTAAAGGCTTTGCCACATCGTTGGCCATAGTCGTAGCCTGCATAGCCTCAGTGTACATGTTCAACTTCTACGTCACCTACCAATTCATGGGCGGTACTGCATTGGTCATCTTTTCTGTGTTGATGTACGGCCGACAGGAGGCTGCAGCTTCCGGCAGTCAGAAGCCCACCGTCACGTCGTCGGCCAAAAATGGTCTCAGCAGGGTATGACCCAGGGCACCGTGTAGCTACACATTACGGTTCCGCTGGCGATGTGCTGCCAGTGGTCCTGGCGTTGAAACTCTAAACAAAAGCGACTTGGGAAGTGTGGACGATAACGCATGAGGATGTTGTGTAGCTGCAGCATTTGAATTTCAACCCCTTGGTCCCTTGTCCTACCCTGCTTTGTGAAAAATATTTTTGCACTTAGCAGGATTCCTTGTTAATGTTGAGCATGTTCTCTTAACGGCAGATTGCAGTTAAGTTAGCTCTTACAGGAGTAATCAATATTTTAAAAAAATGACCATGTAAAATTTTAAAATGTGTAGACGGGCATAGAAAAGCAATCGTCTGTTGACACCTTGAGTCTACTGCCTTTTGCTTATCATCAATATCAACCTAAACATGATTGGATGTTAGCTGTTAAAAGGTCCAGAACTTCTTAAAAATAGAAGTTAACATATGTCAACAAAGTGTATACTTGTATCGCACATTTGTTTGGTTTACACTAGAGACTTTGTGCCAAATGCATAGCCTAGCCATATACCTTAGCTGGCAGCAAGCACCAAATTTGGAATTACCAGTACTTGCTCCATGTGTGGTCACATGGCATTATAATGATGAAGCGACTTATAGCAAGTGCACATTCGCATCTTGATTGACCCAATCTTTCAGGTTCAGCAACGGAAAGTGGTGGTCATATTTAACATTATTATCACTTGTAATCCACGCATGTAAGCCATTTTCTTGCTAAAGGAATTACTCGAGGTCAAATTTTGTTTGTATTGCATTGTGTACCGAATTTTAGGGTTGTTTTAAAATATCACTGATAACTTATAGAAAATATGCCGTTGAGGCATATTTACTTGCAGTATTGATAGCATTGAAAACATTAGGTA
>JAQFYZ010003235.1:0-14043 GCA_034695085.1 Cylindroiulus punctatus | reverse complement strand
ACCCCAGTGCTGCTCGCGCCCCCTGGCTCCAGGTAACTCGCCAGGTATGGAACCATGGCTGGTGTATTAGCTCCTTGACTTGTTGCTCAGTCAAAATAGAATTCCCAAATCCACAGGTTAGTGACAGCCTATTTCCTGACCAGTTAATTCATTTTCAGTGAAATAGTGTGGTACTATAATTGCGGAGTTGAGTAACATGCCCCGAATGAAAATCATAGACACAGGGCTAGTGTTGAACATGTTAAAGAACATGTTAATGAAGATATTAAAGAATGAACAGTGGAATTGGCTACCAGGTTTGAAGGGCATCCCTGGGCCCAATTTCACAAAAACATATGTCGAGTGTGAAGTCTTGCTGAATCTGAGGGATAGCTGTGAGGAACTTCAGTTTAAACATCATGCGTGACTAAATAACATTTCGAGTATTTCACAGTCAGAATTTTATTAGGAACTAAACTCTGGCTGTGAAATAGTGAAAATCGCTGTGAGGAGTTGAGATTTCCAGGTTTCCTAACCAAGTATCTTTTCATGTGCCATGACGTGACTTATCGCCTCAGATTCATCAACTCCTCACGCCTCTCATTGGTCCTGGTTAGCGAAATCTCCAAAGTTGAACACTGCTTGAAACATTAGATAAAGTAATGCATCTGTGCAAGTTGCTTATATCAACATCTAAAGCAACTCGTGAATGTGCTTATAAATTTGACAATGTTCAAAACTTGTCAATTCAAAACGAGTCAATTCCAAGACCACTGTATTGAGGGTGAAAACAGCAAACAAATTCATAAAATAATCCTTGCTGTATACCAGGTGTTTCATTGTTTGTCCAAATCCAGTATATTTTTGAAGAAGATATCCAACAGGTAGAGAGGAGTGATGGACAACACCGAATTGGGTGATGTCCAATTTGGATGAAAATTGAGCAGAAGGGGTATTGGGTCAAGATGACCACGTTCTGATGAATGTCGTTTACACAAACTCTTATAAATGTGTATAATACTGTCACCAGCATTTGGATCAGACAAATGGTGAAAACGTGTACATTTTACACGTGTGCCATTCATGTTGAAAACATGTATAGTATGCGGTTTGACTATAGTTACTTACATTAATTTTGTTTATACGAGTCAATGTCATGCACATTCGCTAGAAATTGCATGGGGAAAACCTCGTTTTCAAGTTCTTCAACCCTTCCCACTCCAATCATGCGGTACATAAACGACGATTAATCGTGCAGTCCCGTTTATGCAAATGTCATAATTAGCATAACTCATTCGAAGACACGAGCGAGCAGTTATTAATATGGTCACGATGAAAGGAGCACGGCCATTTCTCCAACTGTGAAGGAAAAGCCTGCCTGTGAGTAAATGGTGTCCTTTGGGGGTGTCTGAGTGTGTCCCATAGGATGGACGAGCCAGTGGTCGGAGCATCGAACTGTTATCTCGAGACAGATCCTGTCAATGGACGTTTCGTCGCCGCCATTAAAAGCACCAAAAGCGAAGAGAGGAGGTTTTAAGGGTGAGGCCTGGGCCTGATGATGGGCATGGCGCCAAAACAGGGGACGCTCAGATTCCGACAAATTAATTAGCCTGCTTTCCAAACTGCACACCAGCTGGATTACGTCACATACGCCAAAATACACTCGCTCAATCTTGTGCTGCAGCCATGACAGCTACTGTCTGCAGACTTTGAAGATTTGAGCGAGCTACATGTAAAGGTGCTTCAGCGGCTTAAAACAAGTTTCAATATCGAAGAATGTATCTGTGGCTATCAGAAATATTGTTGCAAATATGTGCTCATGAAAACACCTTTCTTACACTGGGCAAAATCTCCTATAATGTATAGGAATTTAAAAAAATTCAGGTTGGATGAGATGGTGTCTAAATATGCAATTCAATTCAATACAAAGTGTCTAAATATTCAATTCAATTCAATCCACAGTCAGCACCTGTGGTGAGGGTAGATGTGCCCAAGTATGCAAATGTTGCAGCAAAAAAGAACAATGAAAATAAAATTAGATGATATACAGAATATGTAGCCAACATTTAAATATGTAATAATTATACGGTAACACATGTATAGGATGAATGGATCATTGTAACACGAAATAAATTCGGTCAGGCCTAAAAACAATTTTTTTAAAAACTGTTTAGGCCTTGTAAGGCCTATTTGCACTTGTCTCGATTTATTGTTTGGCCTTAGGGCTCAGCAGTGGAAAGACAGCAAAAAAGAAGAAGAAAAAAATACAATGAACCTTTTATATGTTAGTACATGCTGGGAACTTTTCGGGAGGCAGGGGTTACCCCACGCAGGCAGAGTTGAATTTCGGTGGATTTTAGCACTATGTAAATTTGTCAGTTTTTCAGTTGTTTAGTCTGATTTTTTCGATCTTATTACATACTGACAAACAACCTGGAAATTAACTGTAATGTCTTTAATTATTGCTATTAATTATACGAACATTATCCATTCATTTTTTTTTTGAATTTGAAAAAAATGACAATATGACCTGGAGAACTCAGGGAATTTTCGTTTTCAAAAATTGTGGTCATATAACATGCTGTCTACCAATCTGAAATTCTCAAGAATTTCAGGTATTCAAGCTGGAATACTGAAAACTGAATTTAAACTGGAAATTTTCAGAACGTCATCACCAGTTGATTTCGAGTTTAATCATAATATATATTTTTATAAATGTACAAAAATGGTAACCAAATAATCAATTCCACCATCAATAATGAATTCTCATTATGAGCCTGTCGTTTTCAATTGAGCACTATTTTAAACTTAAAACTGAAATGCCTTTGGCAATAACTGCTATTAACTATACAAATATTCATTCATTAACCTTTTTCAGCCTGGAAAAATTACAGTATACTGATTAAAATTACAAAACCTGGAAAACTCAGGTAATTTTCGTTTCCAGAAATTAGTGGTCGCCATGCAGGCCCTATCACCCATAGTTCAGCTGCGAAAACGCTGCAACCGAATTAATTACAAAAAACGCTGAATGTGTTTGCTCATTTTCATAAAATTTTCCCATAAAATTTGCAAAACTGCGTGCACGCGTCCAAAATGGCAATTCGGCGTTTTTTGGATTAAAACGCCTGCAATCTGTATGGTAATGAGCTGTTATTTTTTCGTTTATGTACGATCTGCCCCGCGTCCTTCCCACCGAACTTTGATGAATTAATTAAGGCCTCGCTGGGGAGATGACAAACACGAAGTGTATTATGTATTAATTCGCAAAAACCGCCAAGCCCCATATGCAGCAACGCCTGGACACACGTCGTCATTACGGAATTAGAAACAACAACGCCTATGGACGTCACCTGCTGAGCCAATTTCGGATGCTTTTCACAATAAGCCTAACGAGAAATTGGCGCAACATAATTGCGACCAGATTGATGGTTGAACATCATTCCCACTCTTCATCTCAGTAGCACAGATGGTACGGCGACTCCATCTTTCTCATCAATTTAGTCCCTGGCTGGGGAGGGGGTCCTTTTCCAACAATAAAGTCGTGCGTGTCCCAGCACGGGGTCACAACCCGTCGATTGTGGTGACCCCCGAGCACGCGACCTCTCCCATATTTCCGCTTCCGTTTCCCCCCGACCACGTGGCCGCAGTCAACGTGGGGTCAATTAAATTGACAGTCCTTTATTTTCTCGTTTATTCGGCCAAAAATTTGCCTTCGATTTCGGTCGGGGGTTTATTTGCGGTCAATAGACGAGCGCGATTGTGGTCCCACATCATTGTTTGGGTATCATGGATGGTTTATTCGAAACACATCTGCCGTGTGGCCCGAGTACAAGCGGAGTTAACGAGGTTAAACCCATGCCAGCGCAAGGACCAAATGGCCCATGGCACCCACATGGGCCAAAGGGTTCATAATTTAAGGACTGTCATAGAAATTTTATAGTCGAGTGCTGTGAAAATCACTCGTTTTAATTTACTGATCCATAACCATTTTTAACTTGAGTAGCATGACGTTCTGGTCTATACTGATGCATTTTATTTTATCTTATTTGATTTATCTATTTTGTTTGCTGCAGTTTTCTTGCATATTTTGTACATCATTATTTCCTTATACGAAATCGCTGATACGTTTTTGTACGTGGGTAAATCTACCCCCTCCCACCACATGGCACCTTATGTGCTGACTGTGGGTGTATTGAATTGAACATACATATATATAAGCATATATATAGTCGATAGTCTATTCTTGAATACATTGATACAATGCATAATGGTTTAATCATCGTTGGTGCATATACCCATGCACATTCGAACATGGTATGAATTGTTTGCTTGCCTCTAAAATGCATGATTTAACTAGGTTGTTCAAGCATTTGTTAAATGCCAGTAAGCAATTCATATCAATATAATGAACACTGAATTTTATGTAAACAGTATATTGAGCAATCGGGCCCTTAACCATGTACTGTTATTTATTTTCATTAATTTGGTGAAGAAGTAATTTTGAACATTTTACGTTGACGGTGCAGGCTCCCATGGATAGTGTGTGTGCACTGATGTATACAATGTAATTTCATAAGTACATCTCAAATTCATCAAAGTATATTTTCTCAAACCTCGATACAATTATTTTACTGTCTTTATGTCAGAGGACATATATGTGTACATGTATTAAAACTAATTGTTCTGCTTTCTATACTGCTAAGACGCCCTCAGGATACATTACACCCTCATATACACTATAAAGTATTCGAGTTTGAACTAAGTTGAAAGCATTAGGATCCTGGTCACAATCCGTTCAGTCGTATATTGAGATCGAAATAAAAGGCCAAGGGTGCAACCCTTTCAAGTATTCGATGCTTAAACCGCCTGCCTATTTTCTGAAACCAATTTCTTATTCAAATGCATTGGCAAAAAGGCTTACGCAGGCCTATTTTGTGCACGCTCCATGGATGTAGGAGGCTCTCTCACTAGACCTATATTAGGCACTTGATGCTGGCTTGTTGACATTTATCTATTCACCATATTCGTAATTTGGCACTTGAGGGCCTCGGCTGAATGCAGTTAAGAAGGGATATTGAAAAAACTGCCTTTCTCATAAATAAAATAGGCGAGATTTCCATACGAAATTGAACTGCCAGTGCCTGCTGCTTCGTCCAACTGCACCAAGGGCTGAAAGAAGGTCTCAAGTGGTGATTTCCTGTATTTGCGGAAATCATGGAGCTTGAATGCACGAAAGGATATCATGAATGCAAATGTAGTTCAACGGGAAGAGACGTATAAATGTACATGGCGAAAATTTACTCCTTAAACTTGTAACCGTAGAATTGAAAATGCGCAGCCCAACAATATACTGTGGATGCAGAAGAGTTCGTTTTGTGAAAATGAACTCCCAAAAAGCTCCATTTCAATCCCTTATGGAAAAATGCCATCAACGACTTTAAAATGTATATGCATGCGTTGATGTCTGAACTTCGACACCTATTTGTAAATCAGCAATCAAGGAATTTAAGTCTTGAAAGTTGCAAATTTTTGTCTGATAAAAACATGCATTACATTGATCATAGCAACACATTGCATTCTATATATAAGCTTTTGTGGAGAATGAGGTCCTTATTCGCTCGAGGTTATACTCCAATTTGTTTGCGTGCTTTTACAATGCATGTACATGTAAGCAGATCACATGTAAATGAGAAAAAAGTCTTGGAAACATCGTAAAATTGAAGTGCATGCTGCATACTTTTCTTTCATACATGTATATTACTCAAGAGTTCCCCCTGGATAGAAAATTCTTAGGGCATGGAATAGTCAGGAAAAAGTGACTGTTGAAAAAGGCATTGTGCAGAAAATCTTGCATAGATTTCCACAGAAATGTTTCCGAGAATTCTTCTGCATTCTAAACGCAAAAAGATGCACAGACCATTAACAGAAAATCACCATAAACAGTAGCCATGGCAGAAAGACAAACGAATTTTTGCATAATAGTAGTACAGGATTTTCTGCAGAATTATGTTTCAAATTGTTCTTGTATGGGATATGATATTTGTTTTAACCTGCATGCATCCATGACCATTTCACTAATGTATGCAAATCTCACTCGAAATTTTCAATGATTAAAGTCAAAAACATTTATCATGGGACAAAATTATGGGACAAAGCTGCCAAAATTGTCAATTTAAGAAAGACTAATCTGAATTTGCTGTTTCTTTAATATTTTTGCTTCATCTCCGCATGCATGCGGTAGGAAAATATCGTGTTTCGAGTTTACCTAGGAAAACGCATTCACAGAAGCCATGGAACATGTATTAAATTGCACTGAAATCTAATATATCGATTAGACCAACATTAAACATTTCTGTAAGTGCAAGGAGTTACCCATATCGATTGTCTCGGCGAAAAATCCTAACGAGTCTAAGACAAGAAAACATAAGTCGTTTCCATGGTTTCTTATGTTAATTTTGATTAGGATAGAAAACGTGGCTAAAATATTGCGAGTCTTGCATATGTTATGGAGAAACTAATCCTTAAATAAATATAATCACTGGAAACTGCAGTTACGAATGGTTTACGTATTTCTCAATATGTTTTTCAAGACATTGACATATTTTCCAGTAAGAATTTCATTGACGACTGTTACACTTATGTCTTATTATTCATGTTCTTGTTTAATGGACAGCCCACTTTAGCATACGTGTCATTAATAACTTGCTCCCTAAACATGGGCGTAAATACATTAATGCATTTGTATTTCTATAAAAACTTTGTCAACTGGTTCTATTGTGATCAACAATAATGATCGCCAATTTAAGATAATTTTTTGGTATAGATATCTCATTTATAACCCAGTAATTTGTCTCGTTATAGTGTACAAATACAGTGCACAACGTGTTATACAATATTGGTTACACTGCATATGTGAACACTAGATAACATGGCAATATTTCAGTATATTATAATAGGAATGTCGTCTTGTTACATAGTGTACAGTATGTTACAGTATTATATTTATAATTATTGTACAATTCTGTTTGCACTGTACAATACAATTTGTACACTGCTGTATATAACGAGACAAATTACATGATTCCCCATCAATGTTCAAAATATTATTTGTATTGCAAATTTCTATTCCAAAGGTGTTACCAGCACATGTGTGCAAGGCATGTTGTAAATTGGCAAATGGCAAATTTGCCATCATGAATCAGCACACATTACGTTTCCAGTACAACACGAAATGCTGTAGAGACAATTGAAATTGGGTGATATTTTCCCTCATTCGTAATTCAATTTCGTTACGTATCATTCGACTTGCTGCACATATCGCATATTGCACGCAGACACATGTACCCAGAGCTATAAGTAGCGTGTGTTCATCTCCGCTGTTGAAAGATATGCACATTGTATACGTTGGTGATTTAAACATCCGTTTTGGAGCCATGCACGACGCCCAGGGCCCAGTGACAGAACTGTTGATATTTATGTTAATAACATATACTTATAGGCTAAAGCAGCTTTCAAATTGAACGTTGCGCTGCAGGGCCGTTTAGGGTCGGTTGCACCAACGTTAGGCAAACGCTGATTTAGCCAGGATTGAGCCATCAAGTGCTTGATGGTAAGAAGCCCATTTTGGCGGCTTTCAAATGCAGCACCAAAAGAAATCAAAAGGGACGAAGAGTGGGCTGGATGGACGGCGGTCAGCACAAGGGCAGTGGCGGTATTTTGACTAGAAAGGACGTTTCAGGTGTGAAATGACAAGGCTAAAACCGCTGAGGATTTCCCGCCTCTTCCATTTCACTTGATTTCTGGGGTGGGACCTGTCTAATTAAGTCACACATCTAAGAATGGCATTTTTTTTGCCAGCGAATCAGCCCCACTCCAAAAGCCAACAGAGTCGGTCTGCTACCTCTCCAGGATGGCCACAACCCTATACTTAAACTCGCCGATCTATCAGGTGCAACACAAAACAAGCAATTACACGCTCGAGGGGCCAGAGGACACCTTCGAGCACCCTACCTGAAGATCCCCCTCGCAGCACAAAAATTACACGTTGTGAGCGTGCGTATTGTACGCAGAAATGCTCTGGAAAGGTCAGGGTTCGTCCACCGACTGTGATCTTCACACGGATCACACCTGGAACTATAGCTCATGTTTTTCATGTAAGCCGTGCAAAAAAATTAAAGTAGATTATCCTGTAGTGCTGCTAGACATTTCCTGCAAAATGGTCTCTGCTAATATGGATGCTGAATTTCTGTATTAATATGCGCAAAATGTCTGCAGAAATTGTCCTGACATTTCTTGCGTTTAGAATATTGCAGAAATTTAAGAAACATTTCTGCTGAAAGCTTCACGACGCATTTTTCTGTGCATTTTCGTATGAAAAACTCAGTCGAGATAAGTGTTCTTTCTACGCTAGAAAATATGGGAAATCCCTGTCTTTTTCTCATTAAAATCTCATTATAATTTGAATTTCTGACCGCACTAATCGGGGTTTAGGGTCAGCACAAAACTGGCAGTCCTGTAATCCCAAACGTTTTTCTTCATTACCGAATCCGAAAACCTTATCACAAAGTCTTTTTACCCAAAACCTCTTTATTGGAAGGTCTTTTTACCCAAAACCTTATTATTGGAAGGCCTTTTTATCCAAAACCATTTTATGGGAAGGTCTTTTTACCCAAAGCTCTTACCAGAAAGTCATTTTACCCAAAACCTCTCATCAGAATGTCATTTTACCCTAAACCTCTATGAGAAAGTCCTACATTTTTTTTACCCAAATGCAGGTAAAATTTCAACGTATAATCAGCAAAAACGAGCTGATGGCTATATACACCATGACACAATACTTGTTAGACTGTTTTACAGTCGGTGCACACTGAATGTTCACCCCCTTCCCAGTACTTTTACATACACTTACAGTAAAGTTTCCGATTACCCAAAAAAGTCACTTACTTAAATTTGGGTAATTTACCCAAGATTGTGAATTCACATTGCACCACTGCATGCAACTTGCAACCAGTAGCGAGCTTGTGCACCATCTGTTTGAAATAAGAGTTAAATTTTTCTTTTCTTCTTTTCAGATGCACGGTTATCCAGACGGGGATGGGTTACCCCCTCAGAGCCAACTCACCTACCTCGGTAACGACGACAGTTGCAGTTTGCAGCAGCCGCCGAGCAACATGTCGTCCCACGGCATCCCCGGCACCCCCTCCGACCTGTCCAGTCCTGGCAGCGACTGACCACTGGCCGAAATCCGATTCAACCCCATCATCATTCATTGTACATGAACATTTCTACCAAACTATAAATATCACCGCATCGTTGTACAGAACAACTCCTTTAAATCTCGTGCTGCCAGTGCGTCACTTCTCCAAACACCTTTTAATGTAAATGTTGTCACGGGTCATGGACAACATGTCGTCAGGTCAATGTTGTCACAGGTTTCGAAAAAAAAAAAAAACTTGGTACCAAACTCGTTGAATAAACGAAACCCAAAATAAATGCCAAATTGTGTTTGGAAATTCGCGCTATCAGCATTAGCATTCGATGAGACGAAATGTAAATATTTAGTCGATATGGACGAGAGAAATAAATGTACATAGAAAATTTTAACCAAGCAGAAAGTTGATGCAGGATTAGCAGCAGCGCCAAATCTAGCCTGTGTGAACCTTACGAATTTGTATAAAAACTATTATATATAATAGCGTGTTTATATTTCGAGCAGAAATTGAGTGAAATGTGGTCCACCCTTAATTAAGATTATCAGAGATGACTTTTTGGTGCGCATTAATTTCAGTGAATTTGCTTTTAAGAACTCAAAAGGGCATTTAGAAGAACATAGCGAACTAGCTACATCGCAATATCAAAACAAAAAATGTACGAAAAAGAAGTAGATGAATTTCAAGCATCCTAATATGAAGTCGTATTTTACTTGAACATTTTGTCGACTATGTGAAAATTGCTTTTATTGTCTAATAGACCACTTGCGAAACAACAGCGCCATCTACTACTATATAAAATGTAGTATAAAATAAATTTTGTTGCAACGCCATCTAGCAGCGCGTTAGGAACGTACATGAAATGGCAATTCCAAGGGGTCTATTAATTGGTTAAATTTCTTAATTTTATGGATTAAGTAAATTTTATCAAAACTTCTCTTTGGTATCATTACAACTGGTATAATTATATGAAAATGGAGCCCAATTTCATAAAAAAAGTAGGAATGTGAGGTGCTGCCTCATCTCATTCCTTAGATTCATCAACTCTTCACACTTCCCATTTTTTATGAGATCGGGCCCCTGTAATCAAAAATTTAAAGGTCCATTTAGTGCTTTTATGAACATTTTGCATTGGATGATGCTATCCGTCAACAAATTTAAAGCACTAAGCACGAATTTTCATTTTTAGTCACATTCTTTCTCTACAAGTCTTTCTCAAGCAATGTGAACAAAAGTTGGCTAGTTTGAAGTTTCAATTCTTGCATAAATGATAAATGTTGCTCACTGTGCAATTTCACGATGTGCTAAAACATCTAGAAATTCTGAAAATGACAAATCTATACCTCTTCAAAATACGTTGATTTTGATTCATGTAAAATAAATTGAAATTCCTTCATGTTAAATACATGGAAATTAAATTTCCTTCCATGAAGATTTCTTCTTTTATGCTTAATCAATGTATTGGCCTAATAACTTATCAAAATTTAAGTAGTTTTATACAAGATTTGAAACGGAATTTAACCACACGATCAAATATATTCATTCAGTTACTGAGAACAAAGATCATTTTTCTCCATGTCCAGACAAATGCCCAATATACTTAACTTTAAATACAAATAAACAATTGATTGGCATTTTCACCAAATCAGATTAGTGTGATCATCAGTTAAAGCGATTAGCTAATCGTCGCTTGGTGTAGCCCGCCATTAGTCACGTGTAAGTTTTAAATTAAAAACTTTGATAATCGACTTTATAAAAAACGCTCCGGTGTATTTTAAACAGCTTTCGATGTTTCATTTTAGACCTGTCAATCATTGCGCGTTTCAATAATTTATCCACTTTTTAGACATAAATACTTGTATAGCTATTTTAATGTAATTTCCTTAAATTTTAAATTTCGATTTCAAACTGAAAAATAAAAAAATCGTGAATTGAAAGCAGAAAACGAGGGTTTTGTGTGCAATGTAAGAAATGATGCATTGATGGCGATGGCTCGTATTTTTGTTTTACTAAAAGGGAAAATACATGTACCTAAACAACAACGGCATATCAGTATGCAATCTTGATAACAAAATTTTCATTAAAACCTGTATTATCCTCAAAATTATCTCATTTGGCAACCATCAGAATATTAATTGACTAATTTGCGGTGTAAAGTATTTGATTTTGCTTTAACCTGAACACTTTAGGTTACAACAAATGTATGATTTGGTGTGCCAGTTATGTCATACAGCAAGACGCTAATTTATTCCAAAAACACGACATCACAGATATCAGCAATTTAACTTCTAGTATATCTGTGAAATTTTCGTTACTTGGACCCAATGTCATAAAATGATAACTTTTTTAATGAAATTGGGCCCTGATAACCAGCCATTCGTTTAACGGTGTTTTTTATGTGCTGTGTATTTTTGACATGTACAGTACAGTGTATATGTGCTTTATAGCCTATCTTACAAACGTGCATTTTCCAAAAAAGGTCAAAGTGCAAACTGAAATGCCACCGGGTCTCTCACAGCCAAGCGTTTTCCGAAAATCGCCATATTTCGCCATATATACTTCAGAGATATCAGCCAAAATGTATACCAGTCAATCCCGAATACATACTGACGAACTTCTCTAGTGCCATGATGGAAATTTAAGTGAACCAGTCGTCATTTTGCTTTTTTTCTGTTTTACTTGTTTTATGCATTGAAAACGAAAGAATGAACGAAAAATAAACTTATTGTCATTGTGAAACCTGGATATCGTTAATATTTATTTTGAATTTAGAAAACGGTTTCCATTAGAAGAATTGGTTTTTTGTTTATATTCGATAACGTTTGTCAGATGTACATCATCAGAAGTAGGACTTCTCTTTTTTCGTCTTTTTTTTCACGAATACTGATCAAGTCAAGAGACGGTGGGCCAAGAATATTAAATTTGTTCACACAAATCATACAATTTCATATTTATTTAAAAAATACTATGGGAAATTGAGCCATAACTTAAAATTACGAGGAAGGAAATACATTCCAACAGCGTTAAGATGTATTTTCTGTATTGGTACTACACATGTACAGGGTGATCATAAAGTTTCGCTCATTACAAGAATTAAAAAAAAAACTTTAAAAAAACTTGGTCCAGAAAGCAGTCACTTAAAAATCAAATAATCAAACCTACATGTAAGTACATCAAAAACACGTTTTCTACATGTTATATGCATGAAAGAAAAAGTCTGAGAATCATTTTTTTCAAGTTGCACGTAACACAGATCGACAGAAAACACAACGAGCTTCTCTGAATAGACGCCATTTTCGATTTTAGTGGTTGCAGCGCCGCCTGCTGGCACTCCCAGCGAACCAAATACACGAAACTAAATACTTAAGAAGTTCCATCTTTCTTTCCAAAATGTGTCCCTCGCCACTAACAGTATTTCTTACGCCGATTTTTGTAATGAGGGTGAAGATTGCATGTGCAAGTGTTTTGATGTTTTCACTGCTGTGTGTTTACATGCGTAGCACACAGTACATATCAGTCTGTCGTAGCTGCCATTATGCTAAATCTAAAAATGCATATCCATGGGAGTAAAAAGGAGTAATTCGATGGGCTGGGCAACACCACAGGATGCTCAGCGAGCAATTTTCATCACCGAGCATCTTAAATCCATAAATCAAAGGCGAATGCACGTGCAGCTTTTTTGAAAATATTTCACTTAAAAGCAGCGAGCACTTAATGTTCAATTTTCACTTACGAAAACCGACGGGGAGACGGGAGCCAACATTGTTTGGCATAACGTCACGCTTCCAACCCACAATCTAGCCAGAAAGATGCATAAGTAATTCGATGTTTGTTTATACCTGATGAAATCTAGTTCGAACGTCCATATAAACAACCAAACATGTGCTATTTTTGATATGGTGCTACCGGTACAGGCTTTCCTCGTCATGCACATGCATGACATGTACAAAACATGTCATCGATTTTCAAATAACTGCTTTCTGGACATGGCCTTCATCAAAACATATTTGTATAAGAACTTGCAAGGCGCATGTATCCTTCAAAATCATGTTTTTGAAACTCATTTAAAGTTTTTGGCATGTTGTAGTACTTTCAAAGACGTACAGTACAAGTACATTATACTGCACAGTACCACACGTATACAGTGTACATGCGTATGCATGGTTAGAAGGACCAATCTAGATGTAGTTTGAATGTGAATTAATTTATTTTTAACACATGTGATATTACCTAGAATTTTTGATTGTGCGTTTGAGAAGACATTAAATGCACGCGCATAGTCGTATAAAATTCATGTAAATGTGTATGTACAGTGGATGTACTTTCGTTCAAGTATTATGTCATCTTTTTGGCCAAATGATGAGGAATAATGATCGAGAAGAAGAAAGGGGGATCAGCCTAATGATGTCATTAATGCAGCGTTTTTTAAATTTTATTTTTAAATATTCGTTTTTTCAAAAATTTGCTTTTTTGACTAAAACCCATCATTTTTGCTCAAATTTTTGAATAATTCGGTCGACTTGCTTGCATAATGTAGGTGTCTGAAAATGATGACGAATGTTGGCACAGAGTCTGAGAACACGTTTTTTGTGATGCCTTACATGTAAACACTAGCTTCTGCAATATTTAAATAATATTTTTAAAGAATAAAATTGGGCAATTCACTTTGCCAACATGCGTTTATTAAAAAGCATGCTATGTTATAACAACAGATGTTTGACAGGAGTAAATTCTGTTTTAAACAAATTATAAAAACACCTGATTCAAACAAGTTAAAAGTATGTTCATTGTGTCATGTTCCGAGCCAGTTTGTTGCAAATGCCATTCTTTTGCACGTTCCATTTTACATGAC
>JAQFYZ010003234.1:0-14048 GCA_034695085.1 Cylindroiulus punctatus | reverse complement strand
GCAAACGTACGGAACAAATTTTGCATGGTTTTGCATGGTGGAAATATTATGCAGGGTGTCCGAAAATTACCATGCTTATTCAATGGACCTTTCGATCAGCATTAAAATCATACCATTAGGCAGTTTCTATCACTAAAATGTTTTCCGAACACCGATAGCTATCACATATTGAAGGAATTTTGTGACATATGATTTGAACGTCCCCAAGGACAAAATTATACAGTATTTGTATAACAATGTGCAGTTGGCAAATTGCTGTAACAACTCGTAGCAAAATGTATAGAATGAATACTCTTTCTGACATGCTTCGGCTACTAATTGTTGATGTGTACTTTTATTTCGTTCCAAGTCTCGCCACCACGTGTTGTGCTGTGCCCATCCATCTCCACTTTCCGTTCATCGTGGATTTATTGGTTGTCAACACTTTTCAAAGACTAACGAATTTTTACGTGAACGTGGCAAGGTTCCAATTGATTGGAGTGATTTGTGCACGTAGATGACACGGGCCTATTACTGGCTAAAATGTTTGATATGACAAGCTGATTTTTCAATTTTTACTGCAATATCGACAATCTTGCATTGGCGATTTAACTAATATCAGTTTTATAAACCAAACTGATAATCGATTCAAAGTCCCTGACTTTTATTTACATGTACTTGTTCTTATGTTTTGTGGGAAGGTGAACAACTTCTTTCCTAAAAAGTGCCATTGCAGCTGACTGTGTTCGAGATTTCAAATTGAAATGTTTGCGGAAAGAAACTGTTGATTTTTAAAAGCGTTTTTTTTTAATTAAACAAATTTTAAAGTAATTTGTTTCTTAATACTGTTTGGTTGTGGACCATTTTCGAATCTGTGTAGTACATCTATGCATGAACATACATGTATATGATGACATCTAATTTAGGTATATGCACATGTATATTTACCCGATGCATGTATAATATTAAAAAAACCTCTGAGGGAGGTAAAGGGTCAAAACTCGAAAACTCAAAGAATGTAATTTATGCAAGGCCCTGCAATAGTTCTAGCAAAAGTTGAAGTATTTATTTCGAAAACATGCCGTTTAAATATTGCGTGAAAATTATGCATTATGAGGCAAAATGCACTGGACCTTTGGAGCCAGGCGATGCATTATAACCTGCTTATAACTACAGTGTACGTGTTCTCGGCTTTGAAATAATCCGTGGTGACATATCGGTAAATGGATTTGAAATGCGTCCATTACCATAAAAATTGTTTCTTTAGAAAATGCATTTCGTTTAACGATATATATATCAAGTTGGCATGAACTTGTGACATGTACTTGTGAAATATGGCTCTCTTCGATGTGGGATGAGGAGTCTGTCCTCATGCCACTGCTCTTGACACTTAGAAAACATTGCATATGAATGGTACCAAACTTTGTCAAAGCAGTTGAGCAGACTACCAGCATGCACTGTGCACTACCACTGACCTTAATCAAGATGCGGTGAACTCTGTTGTTGATGTGGATTACATTAATTTTGTATTTGGCTGTTTACTCTATATCATCCTTTCTCCCCAAAAACCCAACAGGTATTGGAATAGTCACTCATCATCTCTTCTGGTTATGTATAAAGGTCATGCTGTTTTTCTAATTAGCATAGCTTTGATCTTATCGTGCTGCTGTCATTGCTGGTTTCCACTTGCTGCCCATCCGACGCTTCCGATTCTGTGGGTGTGGAGAATGGTAGGCATTTGATGTCACTTCATCATAATCTTTGTTATTCGTATAGCGGTTGAATTATAAATATATTTTCGATTTTCAGTGCCCAAGCGGAAGTGAGAGGACGTGACAGAATATGCCTGGTAAGTCTAATCCGCTATCATAGATTCAGATACATTGCTTAGTTTTATTCAGTTTGACTTTCCAAAATCACTGACATAAAAGTATTATCGGGGATCCCACAGTTCACATTTTTTAAGGAATTTTGATAAATTGTTGTAGCTCCTCTTTCTTGAATTTGCACTTTTTGTTTAGCCAAAATTGTTTTTTCTGTTGGCTCACAGCTAAGCTGTGCATAATTTCATTTTCTCATGAGTGTTAGCTTTGTAAAATGCTGTCTTGTCATAGTTTGACGAGGATCTAGGGAAGCACCAGTCACTGCTTTACATATCAATAACTTTTTTCATGTATGCACTTTTCTGAATTGTAAGCTGCACGATTATTACATTTCTCGTTCAAGCGTGCTTTCATTTTTCGTTCCTAGTTGAGTTTACTCGAATATCCCTAGCTGCTCGCATGTAAATTCCGTCTTATCCACTTTTTATTAATTAAAGTGGTTTAACTGACAGCTTGCAATAAGAAATTAATCTCCCAAAAATACTTTGATCGATCCCATACTTATGCTGAAATGTTATGCTGTATGTTAGTGAGGAATTGGTTGAATTATAGAAGAGGTCACATGATTTCTCGAATGGTGCCCGTCTCAACTATGTTTTCTGATGAACGTCGATGGAAACCACCGACCTAAATTTCATTAGCTCTATATCTTTGTTAGACATGGAAAAACCGTTCAGGTAGATTAGAACATGTCTCAAGTCCCGCCGTCTGCCACGTTCATTAAATTCTGTTATTCCTAATGAGGGCTTCATATAACGAAGAGAAATACGCAAATGTAAATTTCTTCATTGGTATGATCCTCTACAGAAAGTTGCTAAAACATCAGTTATAGTAATCTCCCACATCCTATACAATTTCGATCAAAGGTGCACCCCACCTACATGTAACATGGTGCCCCAAACGACCTGATGACGTACATTTCAAATCCCATTTGACATCGTATTTTGGGTAGAAAATGTTATAAAAGTGATGTATGTCATAATGTCCATAGCATGTGATGTCAAACTGGTAGTTTAAAATGACTTTTGTTTTTAAGAAAAGGATGGCAATTTATCTTAAAAGTACCATGTAAATTCATCAATAAAAAAATAAACAATGCAATTCAATAATGGATTACGTGGATATTCAAAAATGTCTATTTTTGAATCTATTTTGTAAATTTGCCTTATTTATTTTTGCGAAAAATTATACATTCTAAGATATGTTTTACAAGTGGTGCATTATGTTCAAAGCAGGGGCAAGAAATGGCGTCCTTTGTAGACATGTTTTAATTTGGGACGTAATGATGTCTTGTCGAAAAAAGGAACTAAAATTACGCCCTAGTGGCGTACTATTTGGACATCCACGGGTGCAGGCTGGAGTACCTATTTATACATCTTTTCAAAAATAACCTCAGTGGTTTCCCAAATATCTTCTGCATAGTTTAATAAGTTTATTCTTGAATTTGGCTAAGTTTTCCAATATTTTTGTGTATACATACTCCTTGGAAGTGTTTGGTTACATTTTAGAATAAAATTGAGTAAACGTATAAGGTGACATATTGAGGGCATGATACGTAAAAGCACCTGTACCTATACAAACTTCCTTTTTTGCGTATTCCTAAAATATCACATTGCCTCAGATCGGGTGGGCTCATCTTGTTTTTCTCTGGATTACGAGAAAAACATCCCCTTTTGACGATGAAATTGAAAAATCAAGTTGCTGACGAAGGGCATGATTTGTTTGAAATCACCTTTGTGGTAATTTTTTCTCTGTAATGTCAAATGTGCATGTTGGTAAGATTGCAATTTATTTGTGGACGTTTCAAATTTTGAACCCATTGCATTTTTATTTACAAGATGCGCACTGGCGAACCTTTCAAAATGTCACGATCTTAGTGAAAAATAGGACCCTATAATAAAAATTGCCAACGAGTTAGAAGAAGTTTGACCTATTTTTGAATAGTTGATTTAATAGAAAGTTTTGTGACTTTCGAAAAACAGGTAACAATTATTCTGTGATTTCCGACTGTTGTACTACTTCATTAAAATTTGGTATACATTTTGAGACGATGAAAATGTAAACATTGCATTTTTATATGGTACTAAAAGCATTATTTGGAATTTAAACTAAGTATGCAATTGTTATCTTAGGCATCACTCAATGGGACTTTCTCAGGTGGAAATTGAGATAAATCAGATTTCATCTCTACATCCAGCAATTAGATTTAATTATTTGAGACATATACTATGCCTCACTGGGTATGAATGACTTCAATAATAAATGAAGCAATATGCCACCACCATTAGTTTTCTGGAAAAGCAGGAATTGTTTTTTTGCGCATTGCAGACGAAAAGATGGCTAAAATTCCTGGAGAAAGTGGGCTTTCTTGACGTGTTGACTTTTGCATTATCGTTAATGGAGATATAAGTTGTGTATGTGCTTACTATTCATCCGTACTTAATTTCCTTAAATGGATGGCCCATTTGTTGTCAGCTTGTGTACATACCGCATGTATGAAGGTCTATTAGCAGAGATTGAGTTATTCAACCAGTATTAGTAATGGACATCGACCCAGTCTCAGCCGTGATGAACTTCATCGTAGTTCATTAATTGAAAGCATGACTAAAACCTCAAAGCTCTTTAGTGTTTCTTAAATTAGCGATCAGCTATTGAGGGTTCTGCATGTTCACCTTAACTTTGCCTCAATTCCCTGGGATGCTTTTAATGTCAACCCTTAGACTATATGTGCAAACTATTACAAATATACTTTAAATTCAAGTTGAATATAACGAGATTTCATGATGGAAAAGTTGAGTCGATTTTGTATACTTCAATCACTTAATACCTTTGATTTTCATGCATTTGCTGGAGTATTTTTCAATTTAACTTGATACGTGAACTTCGCTAAAGTAGTTGACTGCGACGACACTATGTATCCTTATACTTATATCTACATCATCAAGCATTTTGAACAAGGAAAGCGCTTGATGCTTTGGATGCACATGGTAATTTTGCATATCGATTCAGATTTTTATCGTACGTGTGCCTCTCACAATTCGAATAAATTTATGGAAACGCAGGTTAGGTTACTTAAAACACAAAAAAAAACAAGTTTGATACCAAGAGTACAAGATTCGAATTGGCAGGTTTTGTAAATCTATCATTTCTTTTGCAAGAAACTTTGTCAAGGCACATAGATTGGTGCTAGTTGATTATGAGTGTTATTTCAATGTAAGCTTGGCCTCTTCAGTGCATTGAACAGTGCACTGTTGCTCCACTTGAGTACCAACGTTTGCACATAGCTATAGACGCATGCTTCCAATTATACTGTCGATGCAGTTCAATAAATGTTCACCTTTCCGTCTACTAAAACCCCTTGGGGAATGCACCGAAATTTCAAGAAATTCACTAATACGATGGTGAATTTGGTGCAAACTATGTGAAGTGAACATGGTGTACATTGGGAAACTGCATAATTTCGTTAGCATAGTACAAAATATAAAAGCAAGGCAAACAGAAATTCATTCTCTGTTTGCCTTGTATTGAAAGTTGCAAATATGCCTAGCATTGTTTGCCTATTGAAAAAAACTAGTAATCAAACTAGAGTGTACTAGACCAAGTTTTTTATGACTGAAATCTGCATTAGTGATTATCAATTTTTTTTTCATTACTGCCTTCCAAATATAGTACTTGCATAATTCTCTGTAAATATGGAGAAGCCTTAGTTACTGCATTATATCATGACAAACACTGTTTCATGATATGAAGTCGAAATTCATATTGCTATCAGTAAACAAATTGGACGCCTATCATGAGTCTTTTCACTCAAGGTTAATTTTAATATTTTTTACATAATTTCTTGACCCTGTTTCAGTTTTACTGCAGCTCTACTCGAGCTGTTTTTAGTGGCCATTTTGCTTCCATTCATAGCACATCTACTCAAAAAAAACTCTTTGCTTCGTACACAGGGTGAGTTAGCAAAAAGTCAGTCAATATTTGAAGTACGTGTCGGTAAAATGCTAGTTTTAAGTTGTTTAAAAGAAATCTTCGGATCACTTTTTTCCGAACTAACGTTCTCAAATTTGCAAGCTTTGTAAAAACGTTTTTGTGCAACCTTCATTTTTGCAAATATTTGGACTCAAAATGTTCTACCATTTCTGGTAGGGCGTTAAATGTATTATCGTCATAGGTAGGGGTATGGTGGACAACTGATGATACAATGACGATAGTTTTATAAAACAATGGTTTGAAAACCATTATTTGTGATCAGGTTTGCGATAATTTGACATGAAATGTTTTGCTTTCTTAGACATGGCTTTACCCCTGCAGCTGTCAACTGACTGCATTGCAATGCTTGTCAGTGTCTGCATTCAGCATGTACAAATTATGGAGATTTAATGGTTGAATCATGCTATGCTTTTCCAACATTATGCACGTGGAAACTCATTCGGCGTGTCCCAAGTACCATACGAATCCTAGACTCATTTTTCCAAATTGCACCATTTCAGAAGCGGCCACCTGAAGATGCAATCGATTTCAGCGCAGGCACCAAACGGATGAGCCGGCTCTCATTGGAGGATCCGTTATCACTTCAGCTTCTGATCTCGCTGACGCAGGATCGTCAGGGATCTGGGAGGATCTGAGGTTGGCATCTCGAGGGCTCTTCAGCCATGCCTGAGATGTGGCGGGACGTCCTGGCTGAAGAGCAGGCCGCCATCAGCAGCAGCATGGGCCCCTCCAACTTCTCACCTGTCCTTAACTTCAACTTCAGCGAGGCCTACAACATCCTCCTGGGCCAGAGCTTCGCCAACAGACGCATCTTCAGCTCCGGCACCGAGGTCCTGCTCGTGCTCCTCTACGTGGCCATCACGGCCCTGGGGGTGGTCAGCAACCTGTGCGTGTGCTGCGTGATGGGACGCAAGGCCCAGCGCAAGATTCCTCGCAACCTGTACGTCATCAACCTGGCCGTGTCCGACCTGGCCATGTCCGTCATCTGCGCCCCCTTCACCCTCGTCCTCATCCTGCAGCGCACCTGGGCCATGGGCGGCTTCCTGTGCCGCCTGCTGCCCGTCCTGCAGGGCGCCAACATCATGGTGTCCACCGCCACCATCACCGTCATCGCCGTGGACCGCTACTGGACCATCATCGGGAGCAGTGCCTGCTCCACCTACACCGACTCGCGCTGGAGGCGCTCCTTGCTCATCTGTCTTATGATCTGGATCCTGGCCGTGGCCATGGCCTTTCCTCTGGCCTTCTTCCAGGTAAGACTGATGCTTGTCCACTGACCTCTGCTAGGCCAGAACTGTCCCGAGACTCTTGGGGCCCTGATTGAAGGTGGGTGGGGGACCCCGACACATTTTGCCATCTTTGCAACTTCGATAGTATACAAATCATCTTCTATATCCAAATATACAGAATCTAAACACAAAAATGTGGAAAGTTATCTTCGGATCTTTTGATGCCCCCCGGCGTTCCTCCGCCTCTGGAGCCGACGGATATATTCTGCAAGAATTCCGAAAATTATGCATGATGCACATGTAGTCAATCCGCTGCACGTATTCACAGTCGTGAATGAGGGAAATTCGTGAAAAGACTTATTATGTAAGAAAGTCTGATTACGAACTGAATAAACTGGGATTGACAGGAAACCACTCATCTGAGATGACTACTAACCTAGAATATGAATTCGCACATGCCGCACATGTAAATAGTTTCTGTCAAAGTGCGCTCGCAAAGTTGCTCAATGGTATCGTTGGCAAAGCATTTTTTTCCGCTTTTATTAGTTGCCACTTGATGTTATAGTGATAGCAGAGATTGGGCGTGCTTGGACATCCCTGAGAACTATACAGACCCGGAGGCGGAGGGACAGATAGTTATATTTTTAGTTTAGGTTAGCACAGTTGTAATATCAATAATATGTGCACATTGTGCGACATCTGAAAATTGCGAAATCACCTTAACCACCTTTGTTTTACACAAGTGAAACTAGCAATAACATTGATGTTGTTCACCTGAGTGGCACATTCCGGTTGCAGAGGTGCCGTAGCTAATTTGATATATATATTTTAATCTGCTGCAACCAATCAGTGGTACCTATGATACAATGATACAAACATCATCGGTTTGAAATTAGTTTTGCAAGCAATTGTAATCATCAATTGCCATCAGGGCTCGTCAAGAGCTATTCTCGTTAGAACAGATTTGTTTTTTGTTCCCATTTCGGATTCAATTAACATCACAGGTGAAATCATAAGAAACATTCGTTGTCCACAACCAGTAATTAACGGAGTCGTAGTGACCAGCCTACGATGACAAGTAAATAGCAGCTGTCAGGTGGAACAAGTCTCCCATGATGAAAATATGCAGTGTTTGTGACACAGAATCGTCGTCCCCACATCAAATGCAGGCTTCTTTTGTGTCAAGGGGGGTACGGATGAAATTTAGCATTTGTCTGCTAAATTCCAGTTTCTTGCCTGGCTCGGACCAACGCTTTTACCCAAAACCAATTACGTCACCCGTAGCGCACTAATTAGTTGGCTCACATGTCGAGAAGAGGCAATTGATTGTTGCAAATTATGCATTGATTGCATTGTTCTGGAATCCGGTTGCAATCTGGATCATGGAAACTAAATATACATGTATAATACAGTGTACTCGGAATGTTTATGGCGATGAAATAATCCAAAACGAAAAGTAGCATTTTGGCTTTTTTGGTTTTTACTTCCAATGACATTAATCGACTAAAAGCAATTACATGTTGTGAGCCAAGGGCTCGTCTGGCTTTTGCAACATTGAACGGAACTCTAATGGTCTTTGTCCGAACTTTTAAATATAAAAGCAGCTCATTATCGTGATAGCAAACATTTTTAAAGGGTTTACAATTTATATACGTTTTGGAATAATTGTCATGCGATATCTTGCGATTCGTGCCAAGCGTGATATAGTTGAATTCCAAATTCGATTATGCAAAATCAGTTTTGCAGAAGCATCTCGGAAATAATTTTTCCATCGATTGAAGAGAAACTTGAGAAAACTGTAAAATGGTGGAAAACTAATCTTTTTTTAAATATTGATACATCATGCATATTTGAATTATAGCTCGGAATTAAATTGTAACATCTTTGAAAAGAGGAATTTGAGAAAATTGAGGGAAAAACGCAAAATGGTAAAAACATTTCATTGAATCAATCGTGTTTTGAATAAATTTGAGGTCTAGACTGCAATATATTCCTTGTTTCATAAGCGTTTTTTATTTCAATTCTACTCTTCCTTAGTTGATATTTAAGTGTAGTTTTACATATTTAGCCGCCATAGACTACTGTAAGCTTGTATCCATTGTTTCCCATAGCATTGTTTTGTTACGCAAGTACAGCCCGAATAAGGAAAAATGTGATTTCAAAGTGATTGCAAAAACTAATTGCTGACTGATTGCAAACTGGTTGCAACCCATATGAAATTAGTTTGTTCAGGAAAGCAACCCTAGGTAATTCACACTGGCATTCACATAATGGTGCAACGAAATTTTATCCAGCAACTACTAGTACAGTATACTGTGAGCACCAAAAGTCATCAAAAGCTATATCCATCTGAAAATTTGGGTTGGATGATGACTTTTGGTGCTCACAGTATGACCTTCGACCTTCATACATATCTGCATAACATAACCTTTCACAGTAGCAAAAATCGACCAGATGAAGTAATTTTTTGATTGATTTTGGCATAATTATTTTTGACTAAAATGCTGTAAGGTGATGTCATGGCCCTAAACATTTCCCACGCAACAACGCAATACCACAAATTTGAAGCATTTGCTAGTCCATATCTTCAACTTCAGAACAGCGTACAGGGTATGTATTTCGACCTTCAGATATGACTGCGCATAACACGTCCTTGAATCGCAAAAAAATTCTGATAAGGGTGCAACTCCAGTGCTTTGGTCACGAGCTATACATGTAACATGTCTTGAACTGCTGTCTTCATTGGCAGGTCGTGGAAGAGGTCGTCTGGCACAAGATCGTCCTGTGGCGCACCTGCCTGGAGCGCTGGCCCAACCCCCACCTGAGGGGCTACTACACCCTGGGGGTGATGCTGGTGCAGTACGTCATCCCCATCAGCGTGCTGACGGTGACCCACGTGCAGATCACGCGGCACCTGTCCGTGCGCAACAACCGCATTGCCCCCGTCAGGGCCCAGCGCGAACTGGAGCGGAACCGGAAGGCCACCCTCACCCTGGTGACCATCGCTGGGGTGTTCGCCGCCAGCTGGTTCCCCTTGCACGTCTTCTCGCTGCTGGCCGATTTCGGGGTCACCAAGCTGGGGGTGGTCACCACCTACACCGGCTTCGTCGTCTGCCACAGCTTCGCCATGACATCCGCCTGCTCCAACCCCGTCCTCTACGGCTGGCTCAACACCAACTTCCGGCAGGAGGCCCTCAAGATCATCAACCAAAAGTGCTTGCCCGTCGCCGGATCGTCGGACTCGGACCAGAGGCCCGCGCAGACCGCATGAGGCCCGAAAGGTAATGGGTGGGGGCCAAGGAAGGACATCCCATGCTAACCTTATTTCCGGTTTTCAACTGGGCGTTCAAATAGTATGCCATCACATTTTGGGGATTTTCGGAAGACCCTCTAGCCCATGTCATCATGCTTCATATTCTGACATAGTCATTGACCAAAAACATTCGAGTAACCTTTTTATCCCCATGTGAGCAGAAATGATTTTTGCAAGACTGGATGACCAATAATTTATTTTAACTCAAACAGCAATGATGCATGCTGTCATCGTGTGGCATCATGTGACATCCCCCAATATGATGACATAATAGTTGGACGACCTCACGGGTGTCACATGTTGTTGCGACTCTTACGAGATCATGATGGTCTCCATTATCAAAAATGGACTTCATAAGATTTATCAAAAATAGGAGTAATATCTTCAGTTTTGGCAGTTTTTAAACCTGACTCTTATTTACATATATCATCATCATTTGCCAAATAGTAATTACATGTCTAACTCAATCCAATAATTTAATTATGGATTTTCCAAGAATAAAAAATCATAAAAACAATGAAGCAGAATAGCAATACTTACAGGGATTTTCAAACAAATCATACGCGAACAAACTTTTATTTTTGCGTTGTCATTTTTTCATACATCTGTTTCGCAAAATTCCGTAAATAGCTGCCGGGTTTTCAAACTTCTTAATTAAAATAAATATACACGCCAAACTTGAAAACTATTTTTGATACTTCATCGCTGTTATCAGATGCTGACATTAATTGTCCAGTAGGGATCCAAAAGTAGTCATTTCCGCCTTAAACGTAAATTTAAAAAAATGAATGTTACTGCAAAAAAAAATTCATTACTGAAAAAAAATTCATTATCGTCATTAAAATTAAGCTGAGTTTCGTGCTTCCGGTATCAAGGCCTTAATTAGCTTTATATTTCTAATTAGGCTGGATTCGAAGCTCATTGTTGATAGCTTAGGTAAATGAAGTATTCCAATACTGTCCGTGATAAAGTAGTGACGATATTGACATCATTCGGTTGGACGAGTTATAATAACCTATTAATTTTTCCATTTAAAATATCGAAATGTCTAAAAATATATCTCAAATCATATTTTTCCCAGAAAGATTTACAATTTAGTTTTGTCCTATAAATTACGTGAACTGCACATTCTTTATACGGGGTGGACCAAAAATTACTTGACAAATTTGTATAAGATATGTATAGACGTACTTTTTCTGACGTACACAATTGGTTGATTTGCCATTTTGTAGCAGAATACTTAAAAAAAGTTTTATGTACACCCTATATGTACTGTACTGTAGATATGTAAGGACAATTAGCCTTGTGTTTACCCTCATTGCGAGTTTTCCTTTATCGGATTTTGTGCACAAAGTCGAAGGAAAATTTCTAGTACATTATTTATTTGATCAAATGGGACCCTTGTAGACCAAGTGCCATCTATTCATATTACTAATTCGCCTGCACGGACGAGTGCTTCGATTAAAATTCATAGAGTCAATAGAAGTATTTGAATTGTGCATGTGCATGTATACGGTATTTCAACAAATTGTATACTGGTTCGCAGAATTAGTCTGTAAGAAGAAAATACATGCCATGAATAAATTTCAGTGATCTTTGAACTGCTTGACAGAGTTTGCACAAGACTTCCAGAGGCTATGCCACGAACTAAATATGACCATTACCATATACTTGTACATGTACAGTATAAGTTTCGACATGACCATAATAACTAATGTTTTGGTAAACTGGATATTACACACATGCATCTTCTGCGAAAAGTCAACTTAAAATAGGCTATTGATTTTAAAATATAATATCCGTATATCGATCTAATCCTACCTACGTCTAATTTTTTCATCGAATTTAAATTCGCGTAAAAAATTCCGGAAATTTTTCATAAAAGTCATGTACACCCACTTAAGGTATTTATCTTCATTGCATTGACAATGGACAAATAATGGTGGTCCACTGTGCAAAGCACTGATATAAAAATGATTAATGCTATTATCGGTTTACGAATGACCGCTAGTATCATGTGCAGTTTGAGATTATTTTCATTTCGTTTTAGATTTGATACAAAGAACAGACCCCTGATAATTGCAGCACACTTACCTGAAAAATAGCAGGCGTTATCAAAGTCAACGGGTTTCATTCTAAACATGAAAACAAAACTCGATTACTTGTGCATGTGTGGGCATTTATAAAAATTATCTACTTTGACAGTTGTTTATTTTTCACTATTTCTGGATTGTTTTTAAGCATTCACAAAATTATAAATTTGCTCCAAAGTTTTGATTTTTTCCAATCGATTGATAGTGAATTTGGTGTAGTTCTGCTATATGTGATAAAAGTCAAATTTTCACACCAATAAAACCTTACCCTTCCAAACATTCACCACATTGCTGTGGATCTGTGGCACAGGTATCAGCCTCCATTTTATTGTAGTCTGCACATCGGACGCAGTCATAGGGACCACTTTCGGCCTATAACAAAATTTCATTACAATTCGATAGGTTTTTGTTAGTTGATTCACACGTGCTTTTATTATTGTACTTACGTTAACCGCGATACTGCCAAGTACACCGATGGCAATCAAAACTAAGAAGGTCTTGGAGAACATGATTTATTTTGAGAATAAGTATTTTGAAACAAAAGGTAAATGAGTAAAGCTGTTAAAATAATAACCTTTGTGAAAGCGAAAGAAGCTTGCACTGCGTATCAAACGTACGTGATATCAAATATTTTATCTTCATGTTTTTGATTTGTTTTCCATTATCTTGTCATCTGTGAAGTCATTTTCACGTGAGCAGGGTTTTGGGGTGATTTCTCTGCAGGAAAACAAATTTGTAAATGTCTGAACAATTATTTATTTCGCAGTTTATATTTTTTTTATATGTTTTGCCTAAAATGTGATGGAGAATTTCAAGAAGCGTGAAGGTTTAGAACAGGCAGTAAAATTAAAAAAATAAGTACAACTCCATTACCAATGACGGATAATTGCGAGTTTTTTTAACGAATCCAAATAAATTGAATTGTCGGATATCAATTAGATAGAGCTACAGAATTACCTAGGGCCTGGATTGTTTTCTATGAATAATCTTACATTGTCCTCTTTTTAATATCTATTCAAAAACCTTGGCCTTCAGAAAGTAGTACTCTGTAATGAAATTGCTAATCCTAAAGGCAAACATTGTATGTTTGTTTATTTTTTCTGGTAAAACCAAATTAATTACAACTGTAACAATAATCCAGGTATGATTGACGTGTATGAGATGCACTTCACCGCTTACCCTTTAACTCCCCAGTTTCTAAATCCTCTTATGGGATAACAATAGTTTTACAACTCACATCGATTTTTGCATCGATGCCAGTCTCAAATTTAAATTACTAATCTCAAGCTACGCCATACTTGTTCACCGTAAACAACTTTTGAAAACAACTTTATATACGAAATTGTTTTATTAATTATACATGCAGTCTTGCAATAGGTTAGCATAAAAACTACTGTATTCTAAATAATACAAATCGTCCTGTGAAATGACAAGACTACACATGTATAAGGTAAAATAACAGCATGCACGTTAAAAGATATACTGTGGTGGACAAAACATATGCAACTGGTTGATAAATGCTTTCAAGTTGCGAAAAAAAATATATTTATGGCTTAAACCC
>JAQFYZ010003233.1:0-14050 GCA_034695085.1 Cylindroiulus punctatus | reverse complement strand
ATTGTCACATTTTGTCACACAGGTTTCAAATTGTCACATTTTGTCACACAGGTTTCAAATTGTCACATTTTGTCACATTTGTCACATCGGCCACATCCCTGCATTCCTTTTCTTGCTCCCATCTTCGATTTATGGTTGGTTAGTTTTATGAAAACACGAAAACTCCTATATGCGTCCCGAGCATTTTAATACGAATTAAGGTCGGTTCCCCTCAGGATTAATGCGAGAAGCCCCCCGCGCGTTTTTCATCGTTAATCAACCCGAGTTTGTATAATTTATGCCATAAACGCGTATTCACCGTTCATTGTATACAGCATACGTGTATTGATATAATATGCCAATTTCCTATGTCAATTCGGATCAATGAGTCACGTGGCCTTATAATTACAACGCATGGCTAAAGATGCATAATAAATGACTAGATAACAGATGCCATTCTCAGAGCGGCTACTTGTCTATATATATATATATAATTTTTTTCCCACATTTAAATTTTCACATTATACATTCGTGAAATGGATATTTTAATACAGCTGGCCGGGTCACTCAAAGTGATCTCCATCTTTCATCAATTTTACGCTGGCAAATTCGCCATCAATGTATTTTTCTGTTTTTTTATCGGCTTTTTTCCTCTTCTGTTTATTTCCAACACTTGGGAACTCGGCCATGTGGCATTGACTATTGGAAACTAGATCCTTCAATCGAGACTCGATCAGTACCATAAATTCTAACGACAATCCCTTTTTTTCTATACGGGTTCCCACACCCATCCACGTCCAAGTATAAAGCCCCCATATAGACACGCGCAACAATATCATTGCTGAACATGCTACATCCTATGTCTACTAACATGTGACAAATTTCCCAAACTGTTTCTCGTTGACGTACTTTTCCTGATTCGTAATGTATTAATGCCCGCCGTATACTGCATATAGATCGAAAAGTAGACGGCGCTTGGTTACTTAAATCAACAAAACTTTCAAAGTGTGCCCCATGGGTAGAAAATCGAAAATTTCATCAATATCCAGGAGCATCCTTGGAGGTACACGCGAGTGCACCCAACACCCACGTAATTACTTTTTCTTTTCTTACGAATAAAGGCGATGCACCACATGTATACATGTACGCACTTAATTAATTTATACAGGGTGCTTCGTGTATGGATCATTCATTGCCATATAGTTTCGGACTTAAAACTTGTAAAATGACAAAAGAAAGCATTAATTTCTTCATCTCGAGGTATATGCTCATTTTTGTTCTAATAATTAGGCTAATTTTTGCTTCAAAGCATTTATTCTTCAAGGAAGCATTTCTTCATCTCGAGGTACATGTATATGCTAGTTTTTCTTCTAATATGCTAATTTTTGCTTCAAAGCATTTCTTCATCTTGAGGTATATGCTAATTTTTGCTTCAAAGCATTTCTTCATCTCGAGGTATATGCTAATTTTGTTCTAATATGCTAATTTTTGCTTCAAAACATTTCTTCATCTCGAGGTATATGCTAATTTTTGTTCTAATATGCTAATTTTTGCTTCATAGCATTTATTCTTCAAGGAAGCATTTCTTCATCTCGAGGTACATGTATATGCTAGTTTTTCTTCTAATATGCTAATTTTTGCTTCAAAGCATTTCTTCATCTTGAGGTATATGCTAATTTTTGCTTCAAAGCATTTCCTCATCTCGAGGTATATGCTAATTTTGTTCTAATATGCTAATTTTTGCTTCAAAGCATTTCTTCATCTCGAGGTATATGCTAATTTTTGTTCTAACATGCTAATTTTTGCTTCAAAGCATTTCTTCTTCAAGGAAGTATTTCTTCATCTCGAGGTATATGCTAATTTTTGTTTTTGAAATTGGCACTTTAAACAACTTCAACTGAAGAATAACGTGCACTTTAACTTTCCTGACCTTTCCAGGTTTCCAGGTTTTAAAACAAATTTCCCTGACCACTGACTATTGAAAACGCAAAAATATGACATATGTAATTAGTGCTATATTTATTGCTTGTGCTATACTGGGGAAACAGCATGCATGAGTCTAGATTACATGTATGCTAGTTGGTCTGTAAAACTTATTTATTTGTTGAATGTCCTTGACTTTTTCAAAGTAAATCCCATTTCCCTGACAATCCCTGACGGTCCCATCAGTATAAAAACGTATCATTTAATACGTTTTCAACGTAAAAAACGTATCATTTAATACGTTTTTATACTGATGGGACGGAATTTAAAATGTCATCATCGATGTACTGTACTATTCAAGTGTCGCAATTAAAAGGTTGCACTTTTAAATTTAAAATAAAAAGCACACACGAGCAAAGTATGTGATGAGAAACCGTGCATCCCCGACGGACCAATATACAAAATCTCGAAAAACAAAATTTCAAACTGCTATTCTATTAATGCATTTTTCATGTCAGCCCGTTTATAAAATCCAAACCCTTCGTCACGAGGGCGTTGCATTTCAGACCATCTTTGCTGCATCAAAACAGTATATGAACAACAGAATGAACTTTTTCAAAAATGCATGCTAGAATATTCATCCGAGTGGATGAATATAAAGAACGAGAAATAAAAAATAAAAACGAGGATCTAAAAAATGTGACACGAAAACCCCATCCCATTTGAATAAAATAGCTACAGCAAATGGACATACTGCAAATGATATGGACACATTATGGTATAGAGATATTTTGGTTAAAATTTTTCTGTCCCCAGTGTGGCACATACACTTAGACATTAGTAATGCAAAGCAACACTTATAGTAAGTAGCACGTACTATTACGTGCACTTTAAATGCTCTTTAAACCGCAATTGAACACGCAAGGTGGCCATGCGTCAAGTGCATTAATTAAAACCTGTCTATCGTTGTTTACATACAGACGTCAAGATACCTTAATCTAAGTTTTATCTTGTTTTAGCAACTGACAGATCATAGCCCCAGACCAGTGCATCAAGAAGCAGAGGATGCTGAGGAATTTGGAACATGTCACCACCAGGTGACAGATTTTAGGGCAAGTCATTTAAACACATCGCTATAGCGACTTGGTGTAAGAGAGCTTTAATTATTACTACCCTGCATGGAAACAGTGTACATTGCTGAATTACAAGTGCATGTTTCCAGCAGAAAATGTTCCCACGTGCACCTGGAAGCAAAATTTGATGTGAAATTGGGTTCGTCCATCATGTCCATCATGTTTAGGGCAAGTCATGTAAACTCATCTCTCGTGATTTGGTGTAAGCGGGCTTTATTGCTATTTGCTACCCTGCATGGAAACAGGGTGCATTGCTGAATTACAAGTGTTTCGAGCAGAAAATGTTTCCATGTGCACCTGGAAGAAAAATTGCATGTGAAATTGGGTTCGTCCATCATGTCCATCATGTTTAGGGCAAGTCATGTAAACTCATCTCTAGTGATTTGGTGTAAGCGGGCTTTATTGTTACCCTGCATGGAAACAGTGTACATTGCTGAATTACAAGTGTTTCATGTGCACCTGGAAGCAAAATTGGATGTGAAATTGGGTTCGTCCATCATGTCCTAGTTTGACAGGTGGTTTTCTAGATAAGGTTATGGAATTCGGGGCGACATTCAGCACCAAGAGCCCTAGGCGGAATTCTTGTCGTTCAATTTGCTGCGCATTTCTATGGACGCCTAAGACTTATCACGGTGTTTTTGTCACACTTCCATATACTTTTCTTTCTATAAATAAAGAATCTATCGTAAACGATTAAGCGTTAAGCTCTTCCCATTATGCATTTGTAACATGTGTTTCTGTTCTCACTCTTTCTTAAGTTCGAAGCTCAGACCCAATTTCACCGATGCAGCGCTGCAGCGTTTGTTTTCTTATATACCGTGAAATGTCGATATTCAATCTATATGGTTTTAAGTTGTTTTTGATCAACTTAAATCGTACGTACTGTATGTACGCGCGCCGAAATAATTAACAGCCACATTAGCAGGAATCTAATTTCGTCGAAGCAACGTTTTTAATTTCTCCATTGAGCAAAAATTTCCAGACGAATTTTCAATGGATTCGGGTTGCATTCATCCTTGTGTAAACCCGACAAATCAATAATGCCGCGCGGGATAAAAAAAATTGTAAAACAGAAAAACCCTCCAAATACATTACTAAACTAAAGACGGGCATTTTCTCTTTTGTTTAAATCCTCCTAATCCTGGAATTTCGATCTGTTCGAGCTTCTACTTGCGGTCACATGGTCGCCCGCTAAATCCAAAAATAATAGATTTTCTGCCGAGTTTCCATTAAACAGGAAATAAAGACTGAAAGACGTTCAGCGACATGTCCGCTATAAAGCCCGCTTTGAAATGTACGACGAAAATAGTGGAAAACAACAGTTAACTCAATTGACCTAAATAAAAATACTAAATCATGCAAGAGCTACTAGTATACACTACATGCACAAGTAGTATAGAAAAAGTCATCTCTGGATCACTTTTTTTGAGCTGATCAATTTAAATTTTCTAAAATCCAGAGTGAGCGCATCCTGCAAAGTTCAAAACATTACATCCAGTTGAAAATACTTGGAGGAAATCAATTTACAGACTATTTCTATTTATTTTGAATCACTAAATGAAATCACCTGGAATGAAGATTTGAATAAAATTTATTAATATGAATATGTGGTTGCATCAATCTTAGCAAAAATAAGTTGTACAACATAATAAGCAAAGGTTATAAGTTTAGGTTCAACACGAAAAATCACGAAATAACAAAAAATAATAATAAAATTAACTAACAAAATGATCAACTCTGGATTTCAGAAAATATAAATTTATCATCTCAAAAAAAGTGGTCCAAAAACAAAGTGATCCAGAGATGACTTTTCCTTTACTACTTATACACAAATCGAAACGATTATTTCGCAACTGGCAGAAATCTGACAATTTAGAATTGTGCCTATAACTGGCCGCATTTTAAGATCATTTAAATACGCTATTCTAAACATTAGGCATATAACTTCGTCAATTAAAGTGTACTGTATATGTAGACGCTGTATGACACTGATATGAGAAAGTGGGCTTCTCCAAACGGCACGCAAGTTTGCAGTGATTGCCAGGTGGTTGGGCATCGAAATGAAGAAATTAAGCTTATGTTGGTAAGTTTAGTTCAACACGAAAAATCACAAATTAACAAAAAAAAGCTAATTATAAATACGATACGCAGCTATAGACAGGTGTCATTCTGCCAGACAAGCAGGGTTGATATACATATTTTGTGCACATTAACTGCATAGAATCATGCAAATCTGTCAAAATTATGAATTTCTAGACCTGGCATATGTATCTCAGGATAAAAATCTCTTGGTAAACGTAAACCTCACGAAGGATTTCGTCCCCTTATATAGGTATCCAAAAGTAACTTATTTTGGCTGACATTTATATCTGCATGAAAACACAAAACACCAGATGTGTTCACTCTTATAACTCTTGGCGAAAAGGAAGCTATATACGACCCAACTACGTACGACAAACAACGCATAAACCTAGTCCGTACATTTTTATTTTTATTTTTTTTCGAAGAAATCTAAGTTTCGTATTTCATGCGCAAATCTGAATCATTCTTCGTTTTCCAATTTGTGCCACATACAGTTATGCAATTAGTCTGAAGCATACAAGAAACATGCTTGTTATTTCTTCTTACTTCATTCAGATAAGGGTTGATTCACAATTAAGTAATGGCCACATAAAACCTTGTTGCGCCAAAGCCAGTTAAGGCCCATTGAAAGTGATTTTTTGCAATTGAATTTTGATAATTCTGGACAGATATGAGAATTTCAAATGAAACTAAAATAATAAGTAGGAAATAGTAAGTTCCTGTGCTATATAAAATGAAAAGCCATTTCGTTTTTAGAATTTTTCCAGATATTCTTTATTTTGCCAACGACAGTAAATCTCTTAATATTCCCATTCAGATGGCCCATAAAGCAAAATAAAAGGTCAAACATAGAATTATCGTTTTTATTAATATCATATACAATTCCATAAGTTGTCAAGAGCACATGCCAAAAAACGCAATTCCCTGTTAATGTTAACAATTTTTTTTTTTTTCATATGTTGATTAGGAAAGGAGAAATTGTTTCTGGAATTTTTATGCCGGGTGTCCCCAAAGTCACAACGCACTTTCAAAGGGCCTTATGATAATTTACGCGAGGTGTGGCTTGCCCTGGCCAAATCAATTTTTAATTAAAAATTGAAAATAATCACTCGATTTCACCACTGTCTAAAATATTTCCTCAACTGTACAAAAAAACCAGGAACAATCGACATTGGTAGCAGCTGTTTTTTACCAACCCTAGCCAAAGTACATGTATCTGCATAGATGGTAGGTATTGTATTTGCACATTTCTATTAAAAACCACCTGACCAAATTCAGGAAACTAAACGCAGATGCAACGTGGACTATTTTTGCACCGGACATGTGCACGAGTAAAGGACCGTCCAATATATCCACGTTCATGACAGATGGTATAAACGTGGGGAGGGGTTATTTGTGAAAAATTCAAAAATATGGACAACTGCAGGAACTGATGCATGGCATTAAAATATGCTAATTAACTAATTTGCTAATTGCCCCATGTGTAAACACCTGTACAATTCCTTTATGTGACGAAGCTTCCTTAGTTTTTGTTCCCAGATTGTCACGCATATCCGAAAACAACAAAACTCAAGCTCCCATAAGCTCGAATAAAGGACATGCATGTGAGACAACGGACAGCTGATTAGTACTCATACATACTAAACAATTTGGTTCCATAGTGTACAAGTCGATACCATGCTAGTAGTTATTGTTAATTTGAACGAATGAATGAATGGTCATGAAGAAAATATTAGCAATGGTGAAAATACCAAAAGATTCTCTGACACAATGACTTTTTCATTTTCATTTATAGAGCTGCTTTTAAAAATGAAGCTAAAATTAAGGCCCATTGAAAGTGATTTTTTTTACAATGTTTTAAATGTTTTAATTCAAAGTTTATATTGCTAGTAAGTTCCTGTGCTATATAAAATGAACAGACATTTTGTGTTGAGAATTTTTCCAGATATTCTTTATTTTGCCAAGACAGTAAATCTCTTATATTCCTATTCAGACGGCAGGTGCTGCCATCTATCGCCCATAAAGCAAAATAAAAGGTCAAACATAGAATTATCGTTTTTATTAATATCATATACATTTCCATAAGTTGTCAAAGAGCACATCCCATAAAACGCAAGTCCCTGTTAATGTTTACAAAAAAATTATTTTAATATGTTGATCAGGAAAGAAGAAATCGTATTTGGTAATTTTATGCAGGGTGTCCCCAAAGTCACAACGCCCTTTTAATGGACCTTAAATGAGTGAAAACTCACGATGATGCATCAATGGATTGAAAGTTTGCTTAATCATGGCAATGAGTGCGACTAACTTGAATATGGTTGCAGAATCTTTTTATTCTTTTTATTCTTTTACATTGATTGTTTTGCATGCATTCTGAATATTCCTCTTATATATTGATTATTTTTCAACTGCTTGATTATTATTATTCACATTAAGTTTAGTAATTGGTCTTTACCACAACCAAGTTCAATATGAACTTCAGTTAACTACTGCTTATATCTTGAATCGCCCAAATGAACAATTTGGAATTATTTTCGATAAACAGGAATAATTACAACCGACAGCAAGCGTGGAAGTTGGGGAATTTGTCTTTGCAGTTTATTCTTATTATGCTCAGTCGTACGTCAATTAGGCACAGCATTGCAATTTAGTATTCAGAAGATTTCTCCTTCTGCATGTACCTGTATATAGGCTACAATTTGCAATTAATTTTATCGTTAATATTTTACCCGTAACGATTTGCGCAGACTACATACAACGGACAGCTATAAGGACGACTAAATATGGATAACTATAAAGGACTAACATTTTGACTAATTTCTAGACTAGCAGGATGCTCAAGAACGAGGATTTTTCTTCGGGTTATATATGTATGATTTGGCCAAGCCCAGTGGCATCCTGACGTAAATCTCGTGATTTTTCTGAGCAACTTTCGCTCCACAAACCCCAGAAATGGCAGTAAAAATATCAGCTGTTGGGTAAATTACACCGGGGTTTATTTAAGAAAATTTACGCCAACAGCTGAACGGTGAAAACACCTGTGCGTGTGTGTCTTTTTAAAACGTGTCATTAATGAAACTCGCTTTCTTCCAACCCTTTTTAACTTCACCTGTTGGTTGGCATCTCAACAAATAAGTGATACACGCACGCGACTTGAAAAGTAGCCAACATTTTTTCCCCCGGTTTATAATAAAGTCTTGACGCTTTTGTGAGACGAGATTTTACGAAATGATTATTCACCTCGGGGACCCAGCTCTGAATTCTTCCCCCATTCATAGATCGGAAAATCGATGAATTTTAAGTATCATAAGAAGTAAAGTGAACCAACCACATGTAGGTTGGCCCTACACATGTAATACAAAATACAAGACACAAATTTAAATCTGTCATGAGCTTATAATACACCCTTTAAAGCGCAATTAGGATTGGCTATGTGCTGACCTGTTACGAATCCCAGAATCCTCTGCTTCATAACAATGCAGCATCTGAACCCATAAGTTGGGTAATGTTAGGGTTTGCTAAAATCCAGATAAAGCATATTTGTCCTAAACGTTTGCAATAGTTTCAGATCTGGGGGTTAGGTGTCTGCATGGTTTTACATTCACCACATACACGAAACAGAAAATCACACTCATCTGAACTTAAGCCAGTTTAAACTGTTTACATGCCATCTGCAGTCTGGTTTGGAATGCCTTGAATCAAACCACTCCATTCAGAATTTCAAATCAGGATAGGCACAAAAAGTTTACATGAATGACAGTCTTGTACACTATGTCATAATGTACTACACTTGAAACTAGTTTGATATTGTACACAATTAGATTGGTAACTGGTAAACGATCAACAAAATAATCCTCTACGGTGGTCCAAATGGATTCAAAACTCATAACGAGCGAATGGCAAACAGAATCATAATTAGGGTTTCATTTTGACACTAATTAAAACCGCTTACAGCATTGCAAACTTCAAGTAAACACAGTTCGAAAGATGATGAGGCATAAACGAAAAAGAATATTGTGGCGCATAATATTTACGAGAGACAAGATGTACATGCACTTTAGCATCTTCTTGACAGCTTGTAATTTTGGCAAGAATTTCAATAAAGTGAAAAAAACTAACACCACGACGAGTTACATCGAAGAAACCATCCTAATTAATTGTTTAGACGAAAAGGAACGAATAAAAACATGTAATTCTATAATCATCAAAAAAAATGCGTGGCTTTCATATAAACATACGAAGTCAGGCTGCTTTATTAGCACATATTTGAAGAGTAATTAAGGAGCCCTTGATCCAATTAGTAAGACACATGCCCACGAAATTGCCTAATTTCGAATTTGGTGTGGTCTAAACGTGGGCAGCTTATCAATAGAGAAAACCTTTCTGTTCGAATATAGTTTTAATCATAGAGACATTAATTTAGCACAAATCTGATTTGCTGATTTCAAAACCATAAGCTTTAAAACAGACTTCGGATTTATGTGTTCACAGTATAAGGCAGGTGGGGATTAAGTTTATTAATCTGATGTTCAGGTTGACCACGAAGTCAGCCTTATTACAAAAATAGATTTCTAAATAGAAATTAGTTACAAGAACCACATTTTTGAAAAAAAGGTAAAAGGTAAGTTTTATTTCATGTATTCAGTTCACAGGGATAGCCAGCAGGCGGTGCTGTAAACCATATTTTTACGAATCTATAGCGTCACAACAAGAAATTTGCACAAGGCGTTTCGTAACAAAACTTCACGACCAAAATACACAGGCAAACTGATGTTTTGTTAGTAAAAAATGGCGTTGCCGACCAGAAATCCATCACTGCTCGGCGGTGAACTTCGAAATAATGGGGAGCAGGAGAAACGTTTTACAGTAATGCACTACTGTGTCACTGCTAGGCAACGTTAGTGTTGGGATTAAGTAGGGATAATGGACGTAAGGGCCACAAGGGGAAGTTCACTTCTCCTTCACCCCACTTTCCATCAGGTTATATCAAGGGGCTATGCGGTATAGTAGAAAAAACTTAAAAGATATAAAACGATATACTCTGTTTTCCTCGGGTGTCCACACACTGAGTAAGTCTTGATCATTCAAATCATGTTAAGTCCTGTTAAATCAAACTTACCACGATTCAACCATTGATTCCCTATAGGTGCTTTCACATAAATCTTGACTTAAGACTACTTAAATCACGTTAAGTCAAGATTTAAGGTGATTGACCGGTTGGATTTTTCAGCCATCAATCTCAAATCTTTATCATCATAATTTTCACATTTATCGGAGGAATTTTTACAAAATGTACACTATAGTCGCCTCAAGGAGAAAAAGAAAATCCTGACAGCCAGTCAGAGGGATTCCGCTTATCGATAGGTTCATCCAGGCTATTCCTAACCTACAATAGTTGGCGAAAGGAAAATGCCTGCCATAGCCATACTTGCCACGGTGAACGAAGTATACACGAGCTCTGATCCGTGAGCACTCATGAGCCAATAAGTCGCATGCGCGACCCTGGCCCTCTACACTAATCTGAGTTCTACGGCGGGTTCAAGAACGAGCCAATAAGCCGCATGTGCGACCCTGGGCCGACCTCTGATTTGCTAAAGCGCTTTTCGGCAGAGGGCACCCGTGAAGGCTCCGCCCTCTCAAAAGTTGGATTAAGGAATCGCAAACCGGAAATGGAATCCTATTGGTTGAACTGACGCCATTTTTTTCTTTTGCTCTTTGAGGCGACTATAGTAAAAATACGAAGTGATGGAACTGGGTCAAATTTGCCCAACAATAGGTGCTTTAGCCTATAGTAGAACCACGAAGAGATGGAACTGGGTTGAAAGCGCCGACCTATAGATTCCAATCGCCAGTTTGCGATTGACTAAGTCCAGTATTTCGCATACAGCGCCACTGGTGAGAGGAAGGAGCTCAACAAAAAAAATACATTGGAGGCGCTTCAGCCATTTTCCTTTTAACAACTAAAACCCAGGAATCCCTAATCGATAAGCGACACCTCTCCGATTGGCTGGCCTTCAGTTCCATCAGTTCGTATTTCTACTATAGTTGCGTACAATCAGTGTCACTGAATGGACTTTCACCTTCTGAAGAAACATGGAAGCGCTAATCGACAAGCCACATCTCTCCGATTGGCTGACCTTCAGTTCCATCCCTTCTTGGTTCTACTATAGAGGTTCGTCCAAGGCCTAGGGGATCAAAATAAAGGTACGAAACTACTTATGGCCAGCATGGCCACCACTGCTAAAAACATGTTGCATTTTCGACAGTACTATGGTATTAACTTAGTAACGAACCCTGCGCATCTTTCGGGATTTCTAAGAAGATACAGAATACGCCGGGCATGTTTTTTGCGCATTTCCGTTGCCCAAAAATATGAAATGTTGTTTTTAGTTTCGTAGGGAATTCGTCTGTATTTCCCTTTGTATCCCCCTGCCTCCCCCTCCCCCATTCGCCCTACATATATCCCGAGCCCAGCATATGCAAAAGGCCCCGTTTCCAGCTGTCATGTCTGTCGTCTTTCATCGAACGTTACACAAAACACAGCTGTGCAGCACGTGCCACGTGCATTAGCATCCCATCCCACGGTACCCCCACTCCCGACCCATGTGCACCCCAGTATACTGGAGGCTAAGCGACTGCAATATACATATTTTAGGGATAGATGCTCATTAGGGGGTACGCATATACCATTGGCACGTGGCCAGACCCACAGGGTCCTCCATCTTCTTACAGCCATCGATCCACCCCCCCACAGAATTCGACTCCAAAAACTCCCCCATACCCATATCTCACGCTTTTGCCAGTTTTTTTTAATGGATGCCAAGAACGGTGCACTGGGAGCAATTAATGCGGACAGGATATACTTGTATCAGGAGCAGGTGACGACAACAAAGGAACGATTTGCATACGACGTCTTGAAGAAAGTGAAAGTGGGCAATGGAGGATGGAAGGGCGATAACGGAGGTGAGATTTTTTGCACGTCTTAATTCGTTATTGGGCAATTAGCAATTAGAATTTCCAATGTACATGCAACAGCGTCCAGGTCCTGCTTCAATATTGAGGTGACAAAATACATGATCATAATGACAAATGCCATGAACATGGAGGAGGAGTGTGGTGTAAGCCACGCACAGTAGATTGAGACATACTACAGATAATGCCCTGCTTCAAATGTCCACGAAATACAGTATTTTTAGGGCCCATTTCAACCTACTTGTCTATAGTAGAACCAAGAAGTGATGGAACTGAAGGACAGCCAATCAGTGAGATGTAGCTTGTCGATTAGCGCTTCCATGCGTCTTCAGTCGGTGAAAGTTGGCACGTGGCACGTGATTGTATGCAACTATGCTAAATCAATCGCCAACACGTGACACATTCGACCCAGTTCCATCACTTCTTGGTTTCACTATAGTACATATGAATCTGTTTCATTTTTCGTATTTTTGCGTATAACTTAAGCTGAAAATATGATTTCTTCATTTTGCTGCCCCAACCGTCAGGCAATCACTGCTAGCTTACGAGTGGTAATGAAAAGTCCACTTTCTCATAGGTTCAGCTGCGGAGATGCTAACAGTACATGAATGCTAGTTATGCATTTGAGTAGACACTAGACAGTCATGGGTCTTATATGATCCAAATTTACTTAGTTAATTACACAACATCATGTTGAAATTAAGTCGTCATACCGACCTTACACAACCAACGCCTGCATATAAACAGCAAACATTTCATTAGATAGTTATAACGCCAGCGACCATTGGAGGAAATTCATACTTGGCCATGAAAGGCAATGCAATGCAGTGAACATCGTTTTACAAAATATTAGTTCTAACTCTTCCTCGTAAAATATTTAGCCGTCCCTAGATCCCCTGCGCACTACCAAGAAATGCATTCTCCATTTATTATCACCGACGAGTTAGCATCACATCAAACTATTCCACTTGCTTCGTAAAACCTTCAACACAAACATTTCCGCTTCGGTCGCAAGTATTAAATAATTGAAAACAGATTGATAATTTAATCTAAGCAGGAAATGGCACACCTTTAAACGTCCGTGCTTTATTCTTATGAACCATTGTAGATGTGTCATTTCCTTCGTTACCAATCCATAATACACCGACAGTTGATAAAAGGGCAAGTTTCCACTAAGATAACTTGGCGATCTATAGCCGCCTCAACGAGAAAAAGTAAATTCTGACAGCCAGGCAGAGGGATTCCGCTTATCGATAGGTTCGCCCAGGCTATTCCGAACCAATAGTCGTCCCAAGATAGGAGCGAAAAAAGATGGCGTCGTTCAGACCAATAGGATGCCATTTCCTGTTTGCGATTCATCCATCCAGGTCGCTGCAAACAGCGCCACTGAGCGGAGGCTGGTGAGAGGGAGGAGCCTAAAGTGGCGCCCACTGCCAGAAAGCGCTTTCGCCAATAAAAGGTCAGCCCTGCAGTGGTCGGCCTAGGATCGCACATGAGGCTTATTGGCTCGTTCGTGAGCCCTCTGTTGCACTCCGATCACTGAGTAAGACCAGGGTCACACGTGCGGGTTTATTGGCTCATTCGTAGCCTACAAGGTACCGAGCTCATGCATGCTTCGTCCACCATGGCAAGTATGATTCTGGCAGTCACTTTCCTTTCTCCAACTATCATAGGTTCTGAATAGCCAGGACGAACCTATCGATAAGCCGATTCTCTATGATTGGTTGTCGAAATTTTCGCTGTTATCTTGGGACAACTATATAATAGTTATTGAAAGGAAAACTGCTGCCATAGCCACACTTGCCACGGTGAACGAAGTATACATGATCCATCACCACTTTCTGATGTGAACGCTCGGAAGCCAATAAGTCGTACATGTTGTTAAAACGCTTTAATCTTTCTGATAATTCTCATCTTGTTTCAAATATCTTTTTGCCTAATAATCATTTAAGAAGTAGGCA
>JAQFYZ010003232.1:0-14051 GCA_034695085.1 Cylindroiulus punctatus | reverse complement strand
GGTTGTTCCTTGAGCCAAGTTGGTTGTTCCTTGAGCCAAGTTGGTTGTTCCTTGAGTTAAGTTGGTTGTTCCTTGAGTTAAGTTGGTTGTTCCTTGAGTTAAGTTGGTTGTTCCTTGAGTTAAGTTGGTTGTTCCTTGAACTAAGTTGGTTGTTTCTTGAGTCAAGGTTGTTGTTTCTTGAGTCAAGGTTGTTGTTCCTTGAGCCAAGTTGATTGCTCCTTGGGGAAAGCCTGTAACGCCTATAATGGCATCTGCAATGGCATATGTTTAATTACGATTGTTTCTTGTGTTCAATACCATGTATTCCTTTATGTTCAATGTTCTTGGTATTGGTGCATCTTCCTTTCTCTTGTTTGGTTGTGTTTGTCAACCAAACCTTGTTTGCCCATCGTGGTCAAGAACCTGTTTGTATCAATGAACATAAATGGCTTCCACAGAGGGTGGTTGCGAACCAAAAGTCCAAAATGGCCGACTTCAAGATGGCCGACGTCCACGCGTACTTCTCTGTCCATGTCGGTGCAACCCCTGCCTTCCAAGGTGTCAAACTGACCGTCTCTGGAAGAGGATGCTCGATATACAACTAGGTCCAAAGTCCAACTTCATGAATCCAACAATCCACACCAAAGCTGTTTGCGCCAAATTGCTCGGTCTCCATTCTCTGCGGACGTCTTGACACCACCTTAATGCAGACTTGGCCTCAGCAGCCAATATTGTTGTTGGAAACCCCGGTTGTCCTGACAGGAAGCGATCATCAATCTCGATTAGGCCCCTGCCAGCGCGCCTGGAGATGGCCGAAACTCATCTATAAACCAACGAGTAATCCTGGCAAACAGCGCTGTTTGATGGCAAAACACAATCATTTTTGCATTATTTGTGAGATGTGACTCCTGCGGGAGTCGGCGGCCATCTTGGAGTGCCATCAACGTGCGGTTCATCAACTGCTGCCCCAGCCTCTCTTGAGCTTAACATCGATTTTTAAGTAGTGGTCTGGAAATGAGGTGACCATGTAAGACTTGTGCTGATGGAGGATGACTTTGTGCTCAAGCCAAGAGATGTGCACTCGAAGCACCATGAGCTCTTGAGGATGGCTGCAGGATGACGACCTCAGACACAAGAGGGATTAAAGGAGCAGTGATGTCGAAGGTCCCATGTGCTTAAGACCGAGCTCTGGATCAAGGATGGCTGGATGGAAGCATTGTTGTGCATCTGAAATGAAACTCAGACTCAAGTGAGTCTGAGTAAAGTTTGCCTTTTAAAAAGGAACAGTGATATTTAAGATTCTTGGTGGTTAAAGTCAATGTCAGGTACTGGAGCATCTCAAGTCGGAATTGTAAGACAGTGATATAAGACATTGAAAAGCATGCCAAAGACTCCTGGTGCTCGAGACCAATCTCAGGTTCTGAGACAGCTGATGGATTCATCCCAAATGCACCTGAGGTCGATCTCAAGTTCATGTAGGGAATAAACCAATTAACAGTGATATAAGATTTTTAAAAGCATGCCCAGGACCCTTGTGCTTAAGGTCGATCTCCAGTACTTGGGATTTTTCATGTCAAATGTACCTGAGATCGATCTCAGGTTCATGTGGGGATTTAACGAGCAGTGAAACAAGACCTTTATAAGCATGCCCGTGAAAGGCACCCGTGCTTAAGGTCGATTTTAGGTTCTGGCCAAATGCATCTGAGATTGATCTCAAGTTCATGTGGGGATTAAACCAGCATTGAAACAAGACCTTTAGAAGCAAAACCCCCGTGCTTAAGGCCGATCTTAAGTTCTGGGACAGCTGCAAGATTCATGCCAAATGCAACTGAGATCGATCTCAATTTCATGTAGGCACCCATGCTTAAGGTCGATCTTAAGTTCTGGGACAGCTGCAAGACCTGGTAACTATATAGTAGAACCACAAAGTGATGGAACTGGAGGTCAGCCAATCAGAGAGAAATAGCTTGTCGATTAGCGCTTCCATGTTTGTTCAGTCGGTGAAAGTCCATTGATTGTACGCAACTAGGCTAAATTAATCGCAAACAGGCGATTGGCCCCTATTGGTCGGCAGATTTGACACAGTTCCATCACTTCGTATTTTTACTATAGCTTGCCTGCACCAGCACCAGAGATCGACCTCAGACTTGAGTAAGCACATGACCGTGTATAAATCGGGTCTGGAATCTGAAACCAGCATCAACTTCTTGAATGAAATGCACCCGTGGCAGGCTCGTCCATCTTGTTCGCTCGCTAACCTCATGCGTCACTTGGGGGCGCTTTTTTGCAGTTTTTTGGGACTGGTGACAGGTGTTGAGTAATCCCAAGCATGCTTTGACAACTGTTCTAAACTGCTCCAGGGACCCACGTGATTTACGCCTGGATAAATATCGCAAAAAAACTGGCCAGGGTAATCTTTAGGTACAAATTATTTGGGAAATTGACCCATTCATTTGGCCGCCATCTTGGGAGTCGCTCCCAAAAATCATGGCGTTTTTTATTTGAAAGTCACATTTTCCTCACGTTTGGGGGCTCGGGTTTCGGGTGGGAGGGCAAATTGGGCTGGAATTTGTCGCTGACAGGCTACTTAGGCCCGGGTTATTTATGCGGGCCCCGCCGGAAGTGGCCGCTTACCCCCGGGGCGGGTCGACCATTAATCACCGTGGGGGCGACCCCCGGGGGCACTTTCCCCCAAAAATGGCCCAAAACGGGGAATTCGATACCCTCGAATTATGGGCCCCTAATTTATGCGGGGCTCGGTGTGAGGGGCTGGGTTGCAGCGATGTGTTTTTATTATCATAATTTGGAGAAAGTCCGCCAGGGGACCCGGGAATGTGGAATGTAACTTTTACGATTTTTTTTTTTTTTTTTTTTTTTTTTTTTTTTTGCATGTTTTTGGCGATTTGGGGTTTGATCAACGGGGCGTTTCGAGGGCGGGTCCTTCGAGTTGTCATCCGAAATCCATGACTAAATTTTTGCATGTTGTCGATTTACACTGAATTTGGGGAAAATGACATTTACTATTCATGATGTCGATTTTGGTGAATATATGTACGTTTTCGTGAATTTCAAACTTCTCCCCCTGGTGATAGCACAAGTCGACATTTTCTGACCCCACCCTGATCCACCCTAGTGAGTGTTGAGCACATAACCATTGACCTGAAAATTTGAATTGGAATTTTTAAAAATATATCAGTTAAATTAGGAATCCACAAACAGTAGTTAAACAAAACCCAAGCTTCAGTCAACTAAGGAAAAGCATTGCACGTCGGAAGAACATTAACAGTTAATCCATGCTTCAGTTAATCTAGTAAGGCCCATTGAAAGTGATTTTTTGCTATTGAATTTTGATAATTTTGGACAGATATGATAATTTCAAATGAAACTAAATGTTTTAATTCAAAGTTTATATTGATAGTAAGTTCCTGCACTATATAAAATGAAAAAAACATTACGTTTTTAGAATTTTTCCAGATATTCGTTATTTTGCCAACGACAGTAAATCTGTTATATTCCTATTCAGACGGCAGTCGTGCTGATAGATGGCAGACATGCTGCTATCTATCGCCCATTAAGCAAAATAAAAGGTAAAACATAGAATTCTAGTTTTTACTAATATCATATACATTTCCATAAGTTGTCAAGAGCACATCCCAAAAAACGCAAGTCTCTGTTAATGTTTACAAAAAAAAATATTTTAAGATGTTGATCAGGAAAGGAGAAATTGTATTTGGTTATTTATGCAAGGTGTCCCCAAAGTCACAACGCCCTTTCAATGGGCCTTAAGGCAACCCAAACCAAGCAAGCAGCATGTGAACAGTTTAAACAGTCTTAACACGAGAGAGCAAGTGACATCCTGCTTCATGCGTTGCTGGCAAATCTAAAACCAGATGTGGCAAATTTTCACATGTCAGAACACATGGTTTTAGCAAACCCCCTAAGGCAAGTGCTGCTTTTTATGGAGCAGGGGATTCTGGGTCTTCGCAACATGTCACCACCAGGTGACAGGCTTTATGGCAGGTCGTGTTAAATCAAATTATCCAGTGGAGAATCTTTCGGTTTGGGCCACAGGTAATCAATTTCGAAGACACTCGTCTTGAGTTGCCCCACAGGTTTCTCGTTTTTTTTAAAAAACTTTTTCAACCATTATTCGTCCGAGTGTCGTTTAATTGCCCCGTCTGACTGATTGGGATTAATTTGTCGCTTATTTGCTGTTGGGCGTTGGCCGCCTTTTCACGACACTCGAAATTTCAACGAAAAACATTGTCTTTTTTTTCTCTTCACTCTTCGCATTCTTGCATGGACGGCGCTGATAAGACGCTCGTTTGATGTCCGACTGGTCAGTATTTTTTTAATTTGATTCGCAGCTTTTGACGCGGGGGCCGCCCACGAATTACGTGGGTTGGGAAGGTCGCTTTTTTTTCGTTTATTATTATTGTTTTTATTAATTAATTTTTTTGAGGTTTTGTCCGGAAGCAGGGTTTCGCGTGAGGTCCCTTTTTTCCTGACCGCTGGATTTCTGGAAATTGACAGGATTCCAGTTTTTTCACTCACTGTTTTATTTCATCCGGATTCCGTAACGTTTTACTCAGCTTCCGTTCCTTTCAAACTCCAACCACCAGATCCCATTTCTTTTACTCGCAGTCTATTTTATTTCACTGAGATTCTATGAAGTGGAAAGTGAATTCCATTATTTCTTCAAAGATTCCTCTTTTCTTCTACTAGGAATTGGAATGAGGATGGGATTCCATTTCATGCTTCAATTTTATTTCACTGAGGCTCCATTTGCTTCTCACAGACTCCATCATTAATGCGAAGATTCCGTTTTTAGGCAACTCTGAAATATTCTTTTACTAAAATTCAATTTCTTGCTTCCATTTTATTTCAGTGACATTCCATTCATTTCTCTCGGATTCCATCTTCCATTCGAAGATTCTGTTTTTTGTTAACTCTGAAATATTTTCTTATACTGAGATTCAATTTCTTGCTTCCATTAGATTATAGTGAGATTCCATTCATTTCTCTCGGATTCCCATCTTCGATTCAGAGATTCCTTTGTCACTTAATCAGAATTTCTTTTCTTTTACTGAGATTCCATTTATTCCCCGAAAATTTTGGCAGATTTCTTTTTTTTCTCTTGGATTCTGTTTTCGGACAACTCGGATTCCATTTTATTCTACAGATTACATTATGTTTCGATCAGATTCCATTTAAGGCACATTGAAAGTGATTTTTTGCAATTGAATTTTGATCATTTTGGACAGATATGATAATTTCAAATGAGACTATAAATGTTTTAATTCAAAGTTTATATTGATAGTAAGTTCCTGCGCTATATAAAATGAAAAGACATTTCGTTTTTAGAATTTTTCCAGATGTTCTTTATTTTGCCAACGACAGTAAATCTCTTACATTATTCCTATTCAGACGGCAGGTGCTGCCCTCTATCGCCCATAAAGCAAAATAAAAGGTCAAACATAGAATTATCATTTTTATTAATATCATATACATTTACATAAGTTGTCAAAGAGCACATCCCATGAAACGCGAGTCCCTGTTAATGTTTACAAAAAATTATTTTAATATGTTGATCAGGAGGGAGAAATTGTATTTGGTAATTTTATGCAGGGTGTCCCCAAAGTTACAACGCACTTTTAATGGGCCTTAATGCACATTCCCATTATGTTTCAATCAGATTCTATTTTACTTAACTCATATTCCCTTTTCCTTCTTTCAGATTTCAGATTTAACACAATTTTTTTTTTTAAATTTGATCAAGCATGACATTTTTTGACCAAGTGAAATAGGGCGGTTTCTCGACTGCCCTGTGGCTGAAGTCGAAGCCTCCTTTCGTCTTCTGCAAATTGAGCGATAAGTTGTTTGCGTTTTCCGCCCCGAGGTGGTGCTCGTGTTTTTTTCCATCTTAATTTCTGTCCCTTGTCCCCCCTCCAGCGTATCTATTTAGTTTATTGTTATCACTTTTTCGACCGAGGTGTCTCTGCCAAACAAGTTTGGCTTTTTATGAGCCACCCCCCAACTTGATTGGCGTTAACGAGAACGTGGACGGAATCGCCAAGCGACGCCATTGGCCCGGATTTTTATCAACGTTGTTGTTTTGGTCAATTTTCAATTATCGAGACAGAATTAATGGCAGGTGCGTGGGCCGCCACCTGGCGATCGCAGATAGCGCGTAATGGGATTTCAGCTTGGGGACGAGTCGTCCGATTTTCTTGGAAACTTCCCAGCAATTTCACTATTTCACCCAAATTTATGGTTTTTTGCAATGAACCCATTTCTATAAATCCAGTTCCCATGACTGAAGCAGGCTCACAACGGCGATTTTGACCATGCTGGAGTAAAAGAAGCATGGAGTGTCGCGCTTATCCATGCGAAAAGACGACACTCATACGACAAATTTGAATTTTTTCGGTTTTCTCAAGTTTGGGAACTTCCCATGGTCAGGTTTTTATAATTTCACACCATTTTTCATGAGTTTTACATTAGTCTCTCACTTTTGCTAATGCGGCGTGCCTCAGCTGCGCCATCTCGGCATATACTGAGCCTCAAAAATACAACACTATTACAGGTCAATTTGAATTTCGTCAATTTAATAATGATAATAATGTTGCATTAATTTGAATGGGTAATGAGGAGGTTAAGAGCCGCTCTTATCATCCCCGTCAAAAAATTAAAATATAGACTTGTTCACGAATGAAAATCAGTTGTCAATGCTGTACAGTATGTACTATAGTATCGCCCAATTCCAAAAGCATTTTTTTAAAATTTCAGCCCTACTCGTACAGTACAGTTGACAAGACACTTGTCACATGTCACAAGACATGTCAGAAGTCTTGCTTTCCCCACAGCTCGTAAGCTGGCAGTGATTGCCTGATTGCTGGGGCAGCAACATTAGAAATTATATTAGGTTCTAGGTTAGGTTAGATCAGATTAGGTCAGGCATTAAAAAACAAAATAACCCACAAAAAGGGGAAAAACATGCAAAGGAGAACTCTCTACAGTTAGGACAGGTGTAATTCCTTGTATGACACCAAAATATTCTATCAAACCGTGTTTCCCCGAAAATAAGACCTAACCATAAAATAAGCCTTAGCGTGATTTTTACATACCTAATGCTAATACTAACTGTCCACGGGTAATTTTTATCTAATTTTGGAGTTAATTTCTTCTTAATTTTCTCTTAAGGCAAAAAATTATAGAAAATTGGAACAGATTTGCGAGTAGAGCTATGTTCTACTTTAGACCAATCATATCACAGCATAAAAAATTAGGAAAGTTAGGGCGGAGTTACAGCTTGTGTTGCCAGATATTGCATGAATTTACTGGGGATTTTCCGGCGGCGCTTTTGCCAATAGACATCCCTTCCAACACTTTGTTCTCCCTTGGTGGCGCTGATACTACTGAAGAAAATTAAAGGATTGGCATGTGGATAGGGGAAAATTAAGCCAAAAATTACAACTGGACAGGAAGCATGAAAATTAGAAGGGAATTACGAGTAGAGCTCTGTTCTACTTTAGACAATCATATCGCAGCATAAAAAAATTAGGAAAATTAGGGCAGAGCTACAGCCAGTGTTGCCAGATACTTCAAGCATTTACTGGGGATTTTCTGACGGCGCTTTTGCCAATGGACATCTTTTCCTGCACTTTCTTCTCCCTTGGTGGCGCTTATACCACTAAAGAAAATTAAAGGATTGGCATGTGGATAAGGGGAAATTAAGCCAAAAAATTACAACTGGACAGGAAGCATGACCAACACCCCACTGGTAACTTAATGACGTCTCAAGCAACAGCGCCACCTACACCACCCCATTACTTCTCCACGCCACTGGCTTTTGCCGAATCACGCTCACCATCCCCCGCCTAAAATGACTGGCGTTGGCAAGAAGGACAAAAACTGCCAATGTGAAGAATAAAAATAAGCCGAGCAAATAAACTGGCCGAAAGTGACGGGGGCACGCATTATTGCCTGGCGTTGAAATGTGGGAGCCTTGGCTGCTCATCGTCCGTCAGTGCAAGGGGGTAACCGCTCAGCGCCCGGAAACTGCTATTTTCGAACCAGGGACTTGGTCTGCTTTTGCTTGTTCCAACAACTTGTTTTAGTTCGAAATGGTTGTGGATGCATGTTGGAAGGTTAGGTGTTCTACTAGAGGCAAGATTGGGTGGTCGTTGTAGACAGGTTTCTGGTTGTCCGCCATATTGGCAAGTTTCAGTTGCATGGTTAAGTGGTGTTCAAGTAGGTTTGGGTGCCAGTGTCAAAGTGAGAAATTTGGGTGTCTTGACATGTTCGAAATGGTTGTTTGTTCCATGAACTTCCATCTTGTTGTTCTATGAGGGCAAGATTGGGTGGTCGGTGTGGACAGGTTTCTGTTGTTCGCCATATTGGCAAGTTTGAGTTGCATGGTGTTAAGTAGTGTTCAAGTAGGTTTGGGCGTCAGTGTTAAAGTAAGAAATTTGGGTGTCTAGACATGTTCGAAATGGTTGTTTGTTCCATGAACTTCCATCTTGTTGTTCAATGAGGGCAAGATTGGGTGGTCCTTTGTGGACAGGTTTCTGTTGCCCGCCATATTGGCAGGTTTGAGTTGGTTAAGTAGGTTTAAGTGTCCAAGTAGGTTTCGGTGTTAAAGTAGGAAATTTGGGTGCCTGAAGTTCGAAATGGTTGTTTATTCCATGAACTTCCATCTTCCCTATAGGCAGAAGGTTAGCTGGGCAGTGTAGCCAGGTTAATGTTGCCCGCCATATTGAAAAGTTTTTTGACTTATTTCTATATTGTCTATATTGTCTATATGGGTTTTGTGTGGGTATCCAGTGTATTGAGTTTGAGTGTTGGGCTGGCAGTATGGGTAGGTTTGGGCATCCAATTTGAGATTGCCAACATTTGAAATGTTTTGTTATTATGGAGGTTTTCAGATAAAGTTATTTTAATTGAAAGTACGCATATGTAACACTATGTATTATGATGTAACTTTTCGTTCAAATTGTATACAACACCCTTCCCTCCCACCCCATCTTTAAATCCTACTGGTTCATCATGTGCAGTGGGTGGACAAAATAATGATAACTGTGTAAAATTTGTTTGTGTTGGTCATATATAGTTTAAAGAGCATAAAGGTTTAATTCAACGCCTTCCCTAACCACCACAAATGCCATATTTGAAAAACATTAACTTTGGTAAGTTCTGGAGACTAAGAGATAAAAGGTTATGATTTCTATCTTCAATATCCTATAAAGCAACTCTAAAAGTCTTTCAGCATGTAATGTCTCATAACATTCTACCAGAGATTTTTCAACACCTGTAACAGTTCATTCCAAGAAAGAGCGATGTTACATTGGCAGTAAAGGTGGTCCAACCCCATAAGGATGTACACTGTATGTTTTTCAGTTATTTTGTCCACTCCCTGCATGTCATCCATGGCCAAAGGTCGTTATGGCGAAACATGTTAGGTTAGGTTAGGTTGGGTTAGATATGGGCGTCGACGCAGGGTGGCACTCGCGTCGGTTGGGTAGGGCGCACGTGCCTCGGCGTTGTTTGTTTGATTTGCCAGTTGGCCAGCAGGGGGCTGTCAGGCCTGTCAGTATCACACCTACCTCCTGGCACGCAGAAAATAGACCGGAAAGAGCGTGCGAAGTATCCGTTTGCGCCGCTGGGCCAGGCATGTGCTAAAAATAAGAACATTATGTTGCTTTTTTTGGAACGGGTGACTATAGTAGGAATACGAACTGATGGAACTGAAGGCCAGCCAATCACAGAGGTGTCGCTTATCGATTAGGGATGCCTGGTTTTTAGTTGTCGAAAGGAAAATGGCTGACGCCTCGAGCTGAAGCGCCTCCAATGTTTTTTTTTTGTTGAGCTCCTTCCTCTCACCAGTGGCGCTGCATGCGAAATACTGGACTTAGTCAATTGGATTCTATTGGTCGGCGCTTTCAGCCCAGTTCCATCTCTTCGTGGTTCTACTATAGGACCACGTGCAGTGTGCACAGCAGTGACCGGTAGTGAAAACCCATTTGTCATTGAATAGTGTTTAATATTGACCACCTGAGTCTGAGGATCGATACATCGACCGGAAGCTGCAAACGGTGGCGCCCCCAGTGGCGGTTTTCTGGAATGAGATTTCTATGAGTGGGCCTGGCTGAAGGGTGGCCATTGCAGTTCTTGGCAAAATCTTCTGAAGGGTCCTAAAAACTGAGCAGATTTCACAAGAAAAAAATTTAGTGACGCCATCTGTGAAATTAGACACTTAGCGCAGCACCACCAAAGTATATGTAAAAACGAAATACGAAAAAGTATTTCGTCCGACTGCAAAATTCCGTCATCAAAGACTGCTTTCCTCACCAAAATAGAGGCAATGTTTGGTGAACGTATATAGTTGATCATAGGTACGGAAAACTCAGATTTGACACGAAACAAATTCTTCGCTGTCATTGGTTATGTTCAGTCACGTGTGGAGGGATGCGCAAAAGACACATTATCGGTACAACGGGTTCTATTGCGCATCCCCATCGCGGTCATTGAAAACGCCTCGAAAAATCACTTTTGAGTCAGTTTTCATTAGATGGGGCCTACACTATTAGTTTAATCCAAAATTAGCCACTTATTTCATTAAAATTTATATTTGCAAAAAAAACGGCCGATTACATGCTGATTTGAGTTGCCAAATAATGACCATAGATGGCGCTAAGTATTCATCACTATTTAGGCGCAAAACCATGCAGTTTACCAAAGTTTGCAGCGTACCAAAAAAATAGGACAATTTCGTAAGTTAACGTTTCCGTATGAAAACTTTGGTGGTGCTGCACTAAGTGTCTATGGTGTCGAATTGTGAATATCCCAGAAAAAAAGACACGTGGCGCCTCCATGTAAAGGGCTGAAACTTGTTGAAATTCGCTGAATTGTGAAAATTTGCTATAAACATGAGACGCCCTCTGTGGCGTCTTAAGTTAAGGCATCGCTGAATCTTGCTATTGAATATGTTTGGGGGATGAGGGGGTCTCTTTCCCCAGACATGAAATTTTTAGATGCCTTAATCGCATTCTGGATTTGCATGGCAGAAGATATTGAATAAAGCGCCATTTTCCCTCTCCAACACAATGCAAACCCGTGGCCAACCGAGCACAACCGAGTTTGAAACTCGATTCAGCGCTTTTTCAACCCGCCCACGCCATTTTGGTGTGTTTTTTTCTGAAAGGAGTACGCTTTACGAAATTGTCGGCCGTGACGTCATTACGGGGGCCTTCGAACCGAGTACGTTTCGCGAAATTAGCGCCTGGCATGTGACCAGGTCGCGATTGAAGTGTATGCGGTTGTGAGAAGTGACACGAGTGTTTTCTTATAAAATTCGGTGAAATAAGGGTTTTTTCTTGGAAAGTGAGACTGGTTTTATCAGGAAATAAGGTAACATTTTTTAAGTCGAGGTAATTTAATTCTTGCAAAAAATGACCAATTGTGTTAGTGAGTATGGTATGTGAGTATGGTAAAAATGCAAAACTAGTAAAAAAAACTGAAGATGAAAAAAATGATGGAGAAAAAAATTCTGAAAATGCCACTATATGTAAGTGAAAAGAAATTTCAAGTGTACAATATTTTTATATTAAATGTTTGTTTGAAATTCTCTGGAAAAATTGAACTTTTCCTAAATGAGATATTTGGACAGTTGAATTTAGGTTTTTGCCAAGTAGTAGGCAAAACATTTTGAGTAATATGCCACCGAGTAATGCACTTAAAAATGATGCTAAATCTGGAATTTAATGGAAAACTGTTATTTTATATATAATGTTATTAGAAAAGCAGTTCAAAAAATGAACTGTTGTAATAGTTTGTCTTAAATGAGCCGTCTATGCACTCCAGCAATGATCGTCGTCATATGTTGAAGAGATATTACGAAAAAAGATAACGTATACGCCACAGGCCAGTTAGAAAATAAATCTTAAGATGAGTTTTAGCGTGTTTTCTCAAATGATAGATGTTTGAGTAACTAATGACACGTTATGGAGGCGAAAAGGTTTGGAAAACAAACCCTCAACTGATGAATTTCTGTATGTTTTTTATTTGAAAAATCACTGCTACATCTGTAACTTTATTGGAAAATCTTCGTTGGTTCAAATTTTATGGAAAGAAGCTGACGAGCTGGAAAATATGAATAGTATTTCTTAAATGCAAGATTTATGTACTCCAATCAAGATGGATTTGGTCACATTGCTTAAAAACATAATGAACATAATGCAATGGGCCAGTTGGCAAAAACGTTCTTGGGCAATAGATGACAAGATTTTTGGCTTGTTTTCTCAGGCATCCAGCCCTGGTCCGCAGGTCGAGTTCCCAGGCTAAGTGGCTCTCATCTGGAGCGCCGAGGAATGTTGGAGCGGCCATTGTGCACGACCCCTTTGTTGCTTCCTCACCCCCACGAAATGCTCTCGAAACCCACCCTCGCCTAATTCGTGCCTCCTTTTATTTGCGTTTGCACCTGGGCACACACGCGTGGAGATCGGTTGAACAACTCGTGGAGTTGGGACGATGAGATTGCACATAGTTGAGCGAGCGGGGGCGGGAGATGCACCCCTACCGTGGCGACGCCATATTGTTGTTGGTTCTGCATGGGCGTCATCTTGCTTGGTGGTTTCTGGGAGCTGGCGTCCCTGATGGACGATTGGTTTGGTCACGTCTGCTGGTTGGGACTTGGGAGATTCCTGGTAGAAACTACTTTCTTGAAGATGTTGCTGGAAGGGAGTACAGTAGAACCTGTCTTAACTTATACTGTGTAAACTTCTAACCTCCACAACCTAATATCAGCGACCGGTCGCTGACTCGTCCCCATGCTTGATTAATGTCCCTGCCTAAGTCAATAACCTTTCTAAACCGATACGTGATGTCCGGTCCCTACAGTATTGAATTAGACAGGTTCTACTGTACATGTAGTTTCTTGGAAGACTTCTTGGCTGGGTTGGTGTGTTGGTAGATCTGCTCAATAGGAGATCGTAGGACGAAGATCTTGGAAGATTTTTGGTTGGAAGTGGTTGATTTGCAGATGTTGGACGCGGATTTACTTAAGTTTCTTGACTGACTTCTTGATGTTTTGAATTTTTCTGTTCTTGGATGTTTCGGTAGAATTACCTAATATAATCATATTACTATAGTTGGCTCAACGAGAAATGAGAAATTCTGACAGTCAGTCAGAGAGATTCCACTTATCGATAGGTTCGTCCAGGCTATTCTGGAGGAAAATGGCTGCCATAGCCATACTTGCCACGGTGAACGAAGTATGCATGAGCTCTGATCCGTGAACGCTTGGAAGCCAATAAGTCGAATCTACGACCCTGTCCCCCATCATTGATGGAGTCCTACGGCAGGCTCCAGAACGAGCCAATAAGCCACATGTGCGACCCTGGGCCGACCTCCGATTTGCTAAGGCGCTTTTCGGCAGTGGGCACCCGTTCAGGCTCTGCCCTCTCAAAAGTTGGATGAACGAATCGCAAACAGGAAATGGCATCCTATTGGCTGAACCGACGCCATTTTCCCCATTTCTCGTTGAGCCGACTATATGAGCTTTGTAGGTTGTTCGGTTAGAACAGTGACACGTTCTCTGTGATCTGAAAACATATGTCTATTCAATTGTTATTCTTATTCGGTATTTTCTTATTTTGTTTTTTTCCTATTGAAATCTGGTTTTGAATTCGTTTTTCAAATTGATATCTTTGGATCCTTCAATCCTCTGGGGGGATCCAACACCCATCTCCTTCCCCCTTTCATGATGATTACATAAATTGAACTTTGGTTAACGTCTCTGCCTGCAGTCGGGAGATCGATCTGGGGTTCACTTCCCAGGTCGGCTGTCCTCACTGTGGTTTTCGTGGTTTCCACAGCCTTTGGGCGAATGTCGAGGTCAGTTCCCCTTTGAAATCGGCCACGACCATCCCGGTCCCTTCTCCTGTTTAGTTTCTTCGCCATGCTTGTCTGCCAGCCCCGTACATTCTGATTTGATTTTGATTTGATTTATTTATTTGCCACACTCTAGTAAAACTTATAGTACAATATAATCAGACAGTTGGTACAGGGAAGTA
>JAQFYZ010003231.1:0-14053 GCA_034695085.1 Cylindroiulus punctatus | reverse complement strand
TCTCTTTGTTTCACTTCCTTAAAAGTCGTTATGACAACAACAACAAACGAAACATGAGCACTTAACGCTCGAAGCTAAAACATGAGGTAAGAAATCAATATTAGACAAATTAATAAACAAAAATGCCATGTGCGCCTCACGTGTGAGTCACAAAACTTTGGGACTCGTGGATAGGTGAATCACCATCATTGGTCATTCACAGATAATGAATGTGCTGTCTAGTCCAAACCTGCAATCCTTTACGTTGCCAATTTGTTAATGCTTTGTTGCTTCAGATAATGCAAGGTGCATTAATATCTAATGTTGTGAAATCGATCTTAACGTTGCATGCTTTGTAGCAGTGGAAATGGTTTATATTTTCAATTTGTCAAGATTCATTTTAAATTCCGAACCGCATCGTAATAAACATGAGGACCTTTCTGAATGCTATGTATACAGTATATTGTAATTTGTAAAGAAGCAATTAGCTGTTCAAGAACCGTTCGGATTTGCGTTCATGTTAATCAAAACGTTTTTCTGCCTTTTCAAAAAGTTGTTCCTAACTTTTTGATTAAACCATCAGGTAATCTTAACAGTACTTGTAACGGGTAGGATTTATTGATCACCCTGTATATGTTAGTTAACCCTATATTAGGATCAAATCAAAATATTAGAATATTCAGTAAGGCAATATGACATTCAATTGGGTAGAATCGTTTAATTTTAATATCAACAGTGAATTTTAATCACAGCATCTTTCCCATTTTGAAAAAAAAAAGTTATGGTAAAAGCTTTGGCAGCTTGTTTTGATTATATGAGGTGACCTTAATTGATTCATTACCCCTAGCGGTTCGTTCCTTTTAAATATCGCGTGTGTTGTGCGTGTTACAGACCATTTTTAATGATTATCGTCACCATGCTGAACATACAGATGTCAATATATGCCCTGGTAACCAACTGTCTAACTAAGAATTAATGAGCGGTTTTGATTTCCAATTATCAAATAAAAAATCTTTTTCAGCCTTGTTCACGTGGTATATAACTAATCGATATATCGATAGAAATTAAGCTATAGGTCAAGTTCGACGGGTATATTATATTATAAGTAATTCAATAAATATTTCGTCGTTACTTCGGCTGTTTGTTGCTATGGAAGACAGTAGAATGTGCAATTCATGTGTTTTTTGCAAACGTTAATATACTAATGGTATGCAAACTCCACCTTAACAGTTTGCATTGAATGGAAACCGATATGTTTCAACAAAGAAATTGCTGGGCATTAAAACAGAATCTAATATTTCAACAATATTAAGTTGAATTGACAAGAAACGTTTTGAAAAGCTAGCATTACTGCATATTTATGATATTTGACTTTTCAAATAAATATTTAATAAATATGAAAATGCAGGCATTCAGCAACGTTTGCTAATATAAATGTGCTCAAATATACGATCATATAAACACAGGGATTTCTCACGTATCTTTCCGTTGGTCGAACTTGATACATTTTCGTAGAATTCCTTTGAGCATCTTTGAGTTTTTATGTCAGAAAACTGTTTCATTGAAACCTATCTAGCAAACAGTTAACGAGGAATATTTCTTGGATCACCAACACACCCCTGCTGGTGGAGTCTGTTAATGCCAACAATCTATAAAATGTTGCATTGTGTTATCAGCATTTTGATTATTCGTCATGTTTGTGTAACTTTAAGAAACCTAAAACGCGACCGAAGATTTGTTTTCTTGCAACGTTGCTCGTGATTTCAACATGCAACGGTCATGAAACTGTTTGTCAAATATCATATATTTAATAAATCGATCAACTCCCATGTGAAATTCGAACGCGAAATAATAGCACAGCCTCAGCATGAAATAGATTAATTTTATTGACCAGTACCGATAATTTTTTGACATATTTGTTCTAAGAATAATAAATTGTTTGGTGAACAGCTATCAAGAAACACAAAAAAATAGGGATCACATCTATTCCTTCTTGAAATATACAGTAAATGGAAATATCTCCATCTTATACTTAAACGGTTACAAAAATCGATAGAGATCGTTTCAAAAATGACCATGTAATTCGAAACATCAACAGTAGGCATCCCTTAATTTTAAACTTCACTTTTGTAAATATCAAATTAATAAAATTGTCATTTTTTGTATAATCACGAAGACGTATTGGTAGTACTGATAAGGTCAAGAAACTTTGATAATATTGACAAATAGCGTGAATATCCTGCCTATATATAGCTAAGTATATCCAAAAGTAAATACTTGTTCGCCGCCTATATGGCATTTCCTTCTCTATTACTGTAATAAAAAACGTAATTTAGGAAAAGCGTTAAATATTAGATAGAATATTTTATGCTAGGCTTGCTCCTATTTCGGTAGAGGCTTTTGGTTCAGTTGTGGTCAAGCACTGATGTGCAGGTGGATCCATAAACTGAAGGGAATTAAATTAATGCAAATGACATTCAACTACAGTGGTTGTTTCATTTTGCCCATAGCAAAAATGCTCACTTCTATCATGGCTCAATAAGAGCCATGCATTTACATTCAACATGTGCACGGAAACCACATCTACATGTACACTGTATACACTTTATAGTGCTAAGATTGTACGAGTTTTGCACAAAGATGCATGTCTTGTGGAAAACGCTTGAGGCAAAGGCAACTGGAGAATAGTAGAAAAAGTGACTTATTTGCAGGAACATGAAAAGATATCATGCTAATGTGGCACAGAAGTGAAATTGCCATGCAATATACATGTATTTATGTAAAGGTCCATGCGGAAACCCATATGCCAAAAGCATATCGAACTACAATAATATCTTTATGAGGACTATGAAACATATTTTCTTACTCGACTGTCTCTGTTAGCGAAGTTCACCAATGTTATCTGTGATTTTGGCTAAGTAGCAGAGTTTTTTTTGGAGATACATGTAATGAAGAAATGGTTTCAAGAACTTCTCGTATAATAAACTTGAACTACCGTATAATGCATGCTTTACTTGCATGGTATTCTTATTTTTGTTTGGTGCATGTACCCTTGAACTTCACACCACGCCTCATTGTCCACTGCTTGCATGGTCATTCCTTATTTTGCTTAACATTAACTGTGTTTTTTAATGTCGGTTTCGGTTTAGGTCTTTGGCAAAGTTTCTCTGAGTATTATCGTAAATGTTGTTCGATAATTTTACCACTTCTACACTGTACTTCGATGGATTTGATACTTTAATGCTGTTTTTATGAGCTGATAGTTTTAATGATAACTCGATGTGTTCAGCATTTTAACTCTGCAATGAGCATACCTGTAGCGATTACAAAGTTTCCCTGTACACATCAGAAAAGAATAAATTATGAAGGTGGATATGTATGCCTACAGAATTTGGCAAACTAAATCTCGTACACATTTATATTACATGTGCACGGTTGAGAAATAAAATATCACGTACCATTGGCAGCAACGTGAGATGTTTTGATAATGTTGATTGTGATGCAAATGGTGGCCAGCGTCCTGTAGCATACGATGGAATCCAGTACACATTTCTTCATAATAAATCACAATAATGGGAAATAAAAGAAATGGTGAGAAAAAAAGAAATCTGTGTGGCAATTAGCGGTAAATGGTAAAACTGTGCTTCAAAATTTCAACCGATTGAAATGTTTGAGAAGGAGCAAACTTGTTGCCCATTTTATAGCCGGCATATGGCCACTTGTTTATTAATAGCGGGTGGTGTTTATCCCAGGTGTTGCCATAGTTGCATTATTGCCATTGGACTACACTGCATACCACTGGTCAGTAGGCCTTTGTCGTTGATTATTGGCACTGGCTTAACGATGGCCACCAGGTCGTAGATAATGGGGTCCAGAAAACTATTTGGGAACCACACACCAGCGCCACTTGATATGTGTGTTGTTTTATTTAAGTTGCATTAAGATAAACGTCGTACAAATTTTTAAAAAATGCTCGAAAATGCATTTGAGATTGTTTGTCTACTGGTGATGACGTAATGAAAAATTATATTGTTTGTGGACGATGTGAACTTTGTGGCCATTTTCGTTCCCCACTAACCTCATTGCTGTACATTACATGAAGTCGTGTAAAACGAGGCAGAAAAAGAGCAGAAATTGATTTATCAGCTATCTCGGGTTTCTTGACATTGCGCAACCGTTATTTCGTGGAAATTCTGATGCATTTCACACTATGGAACCTGGAAAGCACTCTTTTATTTTTAAGAAAATATTGATATTTCTTGAAAGTTACCGCGTTTATCATGCTTTTCTCCGAAGATATGGAGCTTGCAAAGTTTGTGCTCATAATACAAGTAGGAATTTTGCGTTTCATCAAATGAAGAAATTCGACTGGGGACGAACAGGGGTAAACATCTGACATGTCTTTAAGGAGGTTGGCATGGGTTTACTGAGCTGCGCTGCAGATATGTCATTTTCGTGAAGAAAGACATTTGTCTGGAGATCGTAAAAATGTGACCTGAAGGCAAGCAATCATGATTTTCGAATAGCTTACTGTTCGCGGAATTCGTTGGTTGGAAACTTGCAATTGGAGACAGGAAAACTAAGATGGAGTATCTCTGATGGATGTGCGAAAGAAGATTGCTAGACAAATCGCCAACGTGTCTTATTCATTAAAGCATTCTTGAAGTAGGACTGGCATCGGAATAAATCAAGGATGATGCATGATTGCGATTCGTTTCGAAATACTGTGTAGATTAAATGCGTTTTCGTGATACTGCAGAATGCAACATAAGCCTATGGTCGTGTAGCATCCCATTTGTGCCAAAAAGTTGTGGTTTGGTTAATTTAACGTTTAATCACCATTTTAAACTTTATTCTTATACATGTACTGTGTCTTTAAAGTTCCTAATGCCACAAAGCTTTCCTTTATAATTTGTTTTGTCTGACAAGTATTTACAATTTGCTTAACCATAGGCTTCATAATGCAATGACCTTATGATACCTCATGACCATTGCTCACAATCATTTTCTCATCATTACTCAGTCTCAAGTAACTTGATAGAAAAGGTTTTGAAATATTTCCGGCTTTACAACGGTATTTTAATGACGCATGGACTGACAGTGATTGCCTGCTTTCAAATGTGGTCCAATTGAAACATTCCAGTTTTAGTTAGGATAAAGAAAAAATAGCAAGAAAAAAGTGCACACAAAGTAAAAGGGATGAATTCTGACATCTGGGACAGGTGTCATATTCTACACTACTAGACAAGTAGGCTTGGAAGTTGGAATGTGTTGTGCACATTTGGAGCAGGGAATATCCTGTAGTTTATTCTTCCCTGCTCACGTATATTTCAACCATGATTGTGTAGTGTACGGTCTGTGGACTAGACCTTTGCCTGTAATATTAGCTGTAGGAATGCTGTTATTTTATTTTTTGCTGCTTTTTTGTGCTTATCCTAGCTGCATCTAACCTACAAGCTTTTAGGAGAAGTCCACTTTCTCATTGTGTTTATAGCAGTCAGGGCACCAGCATACAGGGAATATACGTTTATTGCGATAGCAAGCTTTTCTTTACTGCCAAGTCCTTGGCAACACTCAAGATTGATAGGCGATGCATGTCCATTTACTGCATGCTGCATTCGGGCCTTAGGTTGGATTTACCTTTTCAAATTACTGTACATGGCCTTTGAGCATCCGTTTGAGCCGTTTTATTGAACACTTTTGTTGTGCCTCGGAGATATTCAAATTCATGCACACTCGTGAAGTGCTTTTTTGTCCTCGTAAAAGGAAAGACATGGAAACACTTCAGCGGAGCAAGGGACCGTTGTCGGAATTACTGGGAAGTCGGAAAATTAAGGGGAAACCCCGAGGGACTTGTGCACTGGAAAACGTATTGCGTTTTTCAAAGTCTTCATTGGCAATTAACCCTAGCCAATTTTTTGGGTCTCTGAGGAAGCCTAGGTGGTGCATATGTGCGTACATGTGTTTGCACATCCGGATCATGATGGCACGTCGTAATTGCATCTACCTAGGCAGTGAGTTGTCAGGACAACCATTTGAATTTCCACCCTGGACGGGTTCGCATTACGAGCCTATTTTGCCATCCCATGGATACTTAAGCAACTCCTTATGCCTGCGTAAATGCGCTGCTGCCAATTTAGTCGACCTGACGTCTATCTAATCAAATTGCTCCAGAAAAACTGCTCTTTAAGCTCGCTGTCATAGAAACTGACAAAATCGATCATTACCGCTAATATATTGATTTCGGAACTTGGAGGAATGTTAAAAGTTATGCCGTGCGAGGGACAGGTGGATGTTGGGAATCATATTCCTAATGGACTCGGGAAACTGGGAGGGCTTTTTTCACCTGCAAATGGAACTCGCATTGGAGATCGAAACTTCTTAAAATCGATTGTTAATAAGTGGAAATTCTTTTTTGGACCGCACAGGAAGTGGCTGAGCTGACTGTCTCATCCAGGGCCCAGATTTCCCGAATTAAACTCAATTCAAAGTTTAGCAGTCGATTTCAAACGCGGATATATTTACCCATTGTACTGCATGCGTCCTAATGATCTGAGAATCAGAAAATGGATTCGCATTTTGATGATGCTATTACCTTTATGTCTGACATTTGGTAAAGCTGAATTTGGAGTGTTAATATTTAGATCAGAATCAAATCGACAACCAGTTATGTAATTTAAATGGCAGCAAACGTTTGCAATAGCTCTCCATCGCCAGCAAGAGAGAGAACAGATTTTTAAAAAGTTCTCCATGTGTTCTATTATGTTCCTTTATTTTTAAAAAGCGAAGATTTTGAATGGCAGCGAGCATATTTTGTCACCGAAACATTTTAAAATGTTACACAATTTAATTGTCGTGTGGTGTTATTTGTGCTGTTTGGGAGTTGCTCCCAAAAGATAAAAAGGGCACCAACGATAGAGAAGTCTCTACCCTTTCATGGGCAATATTGAGAATATGAATGTATCGTTCAATGGAAATTGGAATAATCCAGCTGGAATAATAGCTAAGAAATAATCACTGTTTTTATGCCAGCGTACTCAATTTACGGCAAGCTCCCATAAACCAAGTGACTGTCATGACATGATTTGCTGGAATGTGGTGGTTTGTTGCAAAACGCCCAGAATCTTCTGCTTCATAAAAGCAGTGACTTCAAATTGCTCGGTTTGGGGAGCCTAGAATCAAACCACCCCATGTCGAATCCCGAATCAAGTATCGTCGAGCAAAGGTAGATTGTAGTTATAACAGGTTTGCCTTCGTGACCTACTCAACTTAATATAACTTAAAGTATCTTAAAGTGTAAGGTTAAATATAGTGTATTTCGCGTATAATAATTTATTTAGCCAGAAACATGATCCTACGGTGGGCATAGGTGCATCTGCTGTTGAACTCGATACGTTCGACTATTTATGCACTGTAATTTATAATGCAAATTGCAGAATTTTCTTTTCGCACCAGCGTGAAACATACTCGAACAAACCACCGCGATGCGTGAAACATGTTCACCGGTGCAAATGTAGCGCCTTAGCTGCTCGCATTGGACTCTTCCATTCGATCCTTGTCCCTCTCACTGAATCCATCGTTTCTTGCAGAGTTTCCTCCGTGGCCATTGAGTCCGTGCTTCAGCATCGCGTCGGTTGCTTGCATTTCCCCCTCTTCAACGGCAAACACTGTAGGCTGCCCAGCTCTGCAAGGAAACTAACCATAAAATATCCAGGGGCCAATCAATTAAGGATGCTCATGACGGTACATTAGTTGACCGTTAGGTAAGTTTTGGCTGTCGTTAACTATTGTTTAAGAATTGTTACTCGGCGCCTTGCATGTTCTGCGCAACTGCATCCAAAAACTTTTGAAGAAACCTCTGAGGTTCAATGGTCGAAGTAGTTGAAAAGTGCATTTTTTATATACATGTAAATGCTGCACGTAATATTTTTTTTTACCTAGCATGCAAGCTCTTCTCTAAGACCTAACTTTAGAGTGCCCCCTCAGTACTATGGGCTCGATTTGCGAGTGCGTCCTGTTCAAGTTTAAAGTTTTGACCTTTGCTCAAATGTCGTTGGTTTTCGCTGATTCGATTTCGGAAAACCCTATCAACGGCTGCAAATTTGATAACATTTCACTCGAGAGTTCAGCGTGACCCATATTTCCATCGTGAATTTAATGACATTACAGCCGCTGTGCAGTTGTATGCACTGTGCATGTGCTTTTAGATAGCATTACACCAACTTACTTTCATGTTTGTTTATCACACTCGACTTGCTTTAAAGTCTGTCTCAATGTTGCAAAACACCTAGCATCATGTGCCTCACAACAAAGTTAAACAAGGCAACACTCGCTTTGGGGGTTGCATGTTTATTAGAGTTAGCAAGTTTAAACTGTTTACATGCCATTTGCAGTTGCATACTTGGTTGAAGGTATCCCGAACCAAACAACCTCCCTGCAAATTCTCAAATCAAGGTAACTCGGGTCAACTCATAGGTACGAACAGGTTTATATGTACAGTACATGCATGGCTATGTGTGTATAGATTTAGAGACAGCGTTTGATGCAGATGGTCTTGTACAGCAAGTGTTTTGCGTTTGACAAGTAGTCGCAACACGCATTCGCTTCAGGTGCTCCCATTAATACCAAAATGCATTATTACAATTGTACTGCACGTAATCCTCAAATAAAATTGTGCACAAATCCGTTCCCCCACTTGCATCAAAAGAGCGAGTGAGGCCAATCGATGAGGATTCGATGCGACCAGCTTAACGGACTCCAGAGCGCAATAAATGTCGATATTGATCGATTAGCCTTAACAAGTATTTGTGCAAGCTTTGCTCTGCTCGGATCTGCTGACTTCTGATCGACTGTATTACTGTGCACGTTCGCAAAGGCGAAATCTTTAGCTTAGAAACCACGAGCCAACTTTGTGTGCAAATCCCTATGACGTTGGTCACATAGGACCAGCATGTTTCTGTTATTTGTCAGTAAGTTTTTACTTTGTTACACGCCATGTTTATAATGACCAGTTGTCATTTTGCCAATAATTTATGCTGAGCATTCATGCTTGACTGAGTCCTGTTAACTTTCTTAAATACGGTATTTGTAAATCTCAAAATGCAGCTTAAAATGTGTTTATTGAAAATAGAGTTTTTGAGGGTTAGCAAGCAGTTTTACAAGCCAGCTAGGAGACTAGGATTATCCAATCGATTGAATTGGAATGATAAGGAGGAAACGATTTATAAACGATTAGAAAAGTCCACTTAAAGAACATTGAGAGGGGCGCACACGTCATGTGTCTTGATATTATAACAGAAGTCGATTACAATCTGTAGTCTTCGAAATTGCTTTTAAAAGTTTGAAAGGGATTCGGTACACAAGCAGGGCTGTTTGCTTTAAATAAGTTGTCTCAGTGGAGTCTCGAGTGAAATCGCCTCGTATTTGAAAGGCCATTCGAGATCGTATGAGGATATTCGAGCATGAATATTTCATAATCTTTATGAGTGCTCTCCATTCAGATACGTAGGAATATGAAATGGCATCGACAGTGAACAGTGTATGTCTCACTTTAATCGATTGGAAAAGGTGGTATGCGTGGATCACGATTTGGGTTTCGTTCATTTGGCAATGTAATTTTAAAATTGCATTTGGCATTCCTTTCTCCAGCTGCGATTTTGAAGACCAGCTAAACTATAATCTGTACAACTAAAGAATAGGAATGGGGAATTCAAAAGAACCAATAGAATGCAAGCTCCTGTTAGCTGGAAGACCTAATCCATAAGCTGAATCGCTCTGATTGGTTATGGCTCTGTCCCATTTTTTAGTTGAACGGACTATAGAAACGGCTTTCCACATGCACCACTTAGTTTATTCCAAAACCAATGAATATTGAATTGTTTTCAATTGTGATATTCCACTCCAGCAACGCACTACTTTCTGACACACGATTTAGCAGATGCATAAACTGATGCTAACAGAGATTGTCAGCAACAGACGTCTGTCACGAGTGACTAAGCAAGTTCACAGTCTAGTAAATAAAATCAATGTGAGTTGTCCCAAATCATACGGTGAATCCTATTATTTGTTTTAAAAATGATGGATGAACATGATTTTCTAGGGTTTCCAAGGGCAATCGTTATGCAAATTATGTACCGGAGCGGTATTTAGAGTATTTAAAGTATTTTACAATATTTAGACCGTGTAATTTGGCGTGCAAGTATATAGATTGCAATGATGAACGAGGCATAGCGTTGCTACAATATGCAATGACAAGTTACTAAAAGTAGCCACATTTCCAACTATCTCCACTCCCATCGCATCCAAAATACCAAAAACCGTGTTTGTAGGGTTGGCGTGAATAATTTAACAAAACGTAGGCATACAGTATGCTGTTTGTTTTGCGGCTCTGCTGCGTTAAATGCCCCGCATTTTTTCTTTCTTGATTCGGAAGAAAACAGATTTAATGAGCTCTGCCACTCGTGCAAAAAGCATTCAATTTGGCCTTAATATGCCAGTTTCGTCATAAAATCTCCTTCATTTGATCCAGAAGCACCATAACGGTCAATTTGTTTGGAAAAAGCTGAAATCACCGAAATTGGATTCGGCGTAATTTCGAAGCCAGCCTAATACCGCAGACGGCCTCGAGCATCTCGCAATATGGGCGTACGGTGTTTGTGTCGTTGAACCGTTTCATTATAAACATGAAATGCAGCGAGACATGCAATTCGTGCCTAACTAACCTAAAAATAACTGATATTGAATGAGTTTCGTTTACGATGCAAAACTCCTTCCACCGTTACGGCACGCGTGTGCGGCACTCTTTGAAAAGGTCCAATGAAGCGTGTCAAAATAGCTGGCTGCATTTGCTACCAAATCATTTGCTTGTTTTCAAACACTGGCAAAAATAGCAACAAATCATGGATGAAAGCTATGGAGAAATTCGAGTTACCATGATGTCGTTTATAAAGACCGCTATTATTACCTCGTTGACTATCTCATCAACTAATTGAATATGTTAAGTTTGTTTTTTCCATTTTTGCTCATAATGTACAAAACATACTGTACATCATGTGTGTATAACGTACTATAGTTATCGCGATTATGATTGACCTGATGGTTGTGGCCCTTATGTTAATGTTATGGTGCAACGTCGTTATCAGGTAAAAAACTTTGTTTCTTTGAATTCTTTTAGTGAAGAAAACATGAAATTCAGAAACGAGAGTTATTCCACTTGGGATGAGTTGTCTTTGGAGCCCCACGTTCTTCTTCTTCTCACTGTTACTTTGTTGATTGTCTTGTTAACTAATTGAATAAGTTATTTTTCTCGTCTTTCTTTTCTCGCTTTTTTTGCGCATCACGTATTTGTAACTTGTGTCACTAGTCATCAGAGTTGTGGCCCTCCCTGCTATTCTTCTTCTGTATAGTCAGGGTACTCAACTAGGATGCTGCACTTGCAAACCTGATTTACTGTAGTCTTTAAAATTAAAGAACAGACATTTGTCACATTTCACAACTGTCATGATATGCACAGGACATAAGAACATTCCATGTTGCACGTTACAGATGTGCGATGTAATCGCAGTTTGTGATGGTTTGCATCTGCCCCATTATCACCACATTGGCACTATATGTAACCAGTGACCTGAAGCGATGCATTACTGATTCGGTGGAAATGATTTCCGCATATCATCAGAGCTGTTCTATCGTCTTGACATCCCCCGTGGTACCACATCGAATATGTATAATATGAATGTGAAACTTGCAGCGTTCTTATATCTGCACTTGTCTTTACAGTCGTGTTATGTCAGTTCTTTTAATAATAAATCAGATTTACGTTTTGCGCCATAACTTTGAGATAGCCATGCACAGATAACTGAAAAAATTGCATTTGAAACAAGTCGAAAATATCCAGATTTTCGAAATAATCACCACCCGGTGCAGGGGTGAAACCGCCCCTGGATGATCGAAAAAACACGAACTGAAACACTAGTTTTCGTGGTTGATCAATTCAGATGCTGCTGCCAAAAGCTGTAATTTTTGAGCTCGAATGCCTGGAGCAATGCAAGGGAAGAATGGTTTTGGTTTCGCATTGATGGAGCAGCGCAAACATGGGGTTTCTATTGGAAAACTATGATGGTAAAGTGATCGGCCCGTCGGATGGTGGCGTATTATGGAATTATCGTCATAATTAAGCCATGCATGGCTGTCAAAGCAATCTCATCACAGATCGTTTTAATACTAGCGCGGTAAACCCACGCCTGCAGTTCATTAGCGAGAGTGAGTATGTCTGCGCCAGCTTAATTTGCAGCAACACACATTTCTGAAACTCAGTTTCCACGGCATCCTTCTGTCCTCTCTCAATTTCGCTGTGGGGAGGCTTCCACGAGGGTCTCCCACGTTTACTTTAATTAACCTTATTTACATGCTCTAATGGAAGCCCGTGTAATTAATGAAACTCTAGCGATAAATAGAATTAACCATTAACGACGCTGGCTAAGTGCCCTGGCCCTTTCCAGAAACTGCTGAAAATCCCGATGGAGCTGCAATTACTGGACTTTCTGAGATGGTGCTATAAAAGCGGCGTCTTGCCCCTGGTACGTCTTAAGGCCATACCCAATCGATATCGCCTTTGTGATCCAGATCCATTTTCGGATGAAGTGCACTCGCATTATGCAGCGGCGATTAAATTCACTAAGCCTGACCTTTCCGGCCATGTAAACACGGTGTTATGGTGGGCCTGGATTGCTGATCTTTGAGGTGAATGTGCCTCTGACCTGCAAAGCTCAAAACATTTTGCTCGTTTGGGGCCCGGGATTTCGCTGGATTTCACGTGTCGTTGGAGATACCATTTCGAGTGAAAAGATGGGCGAATTAAGGGATAATTACCATATTTACCCCTTTTGGTCCCTGAGGTCTGTGGCAGAACCTGTGACAGTGAGGCCAGGATGGCTCCGTGAATTGCTTGCATTTAATGATTCATTCAGCAGCATATGTGGATGCCTTAATGAACCTGACATGCGGCGAAGCTGTTAATTAACAGGTAATTGTGCGGATTTATAACCTGCAAAATGATCATAAAAGTGAAATGAAGCCATTCCGGAAAATGGATGATAGCAGGCCGCTGCCAGTCAATGAGAAATCCCATATGCGGCATCTTCCATGTAAACATCTCCTGAAAACACCCAGCTTGAGTATTGGCACAATTCACAACATTTCTATTTACATGAGGAGCAAGTTTGTTCATCGTTTTGCCATAGAGCAGTATTGTGTCAAAAGGGACACAACTGGCAATCGTGCAAAAACTTTGTGGTTTTACGAATATCTGCAGATTGATTTGCTTTAATCGGGAATTGACAGTTCGTGAGTTGTATTACTATTGAAGCGAGGGTGCGATATATGTAAATTGAAATGTTTAATGATAGTGTTTGCATGCACAGTTAAGTTTAATTAGACGTGCTGCTTTCTGGGATGCCACTACATCATATGCAGTGTACTGCGTCAGTACGTCACTATATGTTCACCAGAAAGATATATATGTTTACAACGTGGCCCAGACAATGCAGATTTTGTCCTTATGAAACCCTAACCGGTGGTTCTCGTACAAAAATACATGTGATAGCATTTCAGAAAGCGTATCCGAACACATTAAGTTTTGTTGCTTTTTAATCAGTTTCTTATAATGCAAATCCGAAAATAATGGTCAAATTCGGAATCGCCATCATGCCACCTAGCGGCCCTATTGGAAATGTTATCAGTCACAAAATGTCTCCCTTCGATTTATCAGTATTTAAAAAAACTAACCACCAGAGTTTAATGTTATACACAAAACATTTTTCTATTTCAAATGCCTTTGTTGTGCTTAGACGTGCCTTTGAATATTTTGTATGGGAAAGGTCCTGTGCTTTGATGCACACTGTAGGTGTCAGGGAGTCAAGGAAACATACATTCATACTTGATTATATCGGTTGCGTGAAAATCGTTCACCGGAGACTTTGCCGCGCATTCATCTTTGCTGCAGTTATAGTCAAATCAACGAGAGAAGACAAAAATGGCCGCCGTTCAACCAATAGGATGCCATTTCCTGTTTGCGATT
>JAQFYZ010003230.1:0-14054 GCA_034695085.1 Cylindroiulus punctatus | reverse complement strand
ATTAAGTGGAAGCTAAACTGCGAAACGTCACGCCTACCCTATGGGAGGTTAAGGTCGATCTACATTCTATCTACTTATGCACTGAATCAATAGAAAAATCACATATAGGACACATAACATATCATAGGATCATTTAATAAACGCTTAAAGTCTTCATTTAATTCTTTTTTTTGACGATTTCTAAAAACTATAGACTCAAAAAGTTTGCATTAACGTTGTAAAAGTGTTATGAACACCTTTTCACATCGTTATTTGTTTTTACCGGCTGTCTTATAAAATGCAAAGCAGCGCCAAATTTAAATAGTCTAATCACTTCAGCTGCATCCTTGATATTTATAGCATAACGTCTAATGATTTACAGTGTATATAGGTTTAATATTTAACGACATTAATTAAAACTACCACGTTGATGAATTGTAACCATTTTTAAATTGTAGTTTTAAAAAATTACAAATATGTTATTCGAAATTTAGGTCAAATAGGTAACAATGGCCAGTATTGTTAACCTGGGGGATTTATAAAAAAATGAAGAAAATCGTGGTTTCATTTTTGTATCATGCCTTTCCAGTTCAACTTTGATTAAAATGTCGTAAATCATGCTGGAAGTGCTCGTTTTAATGTTATGGAAAACCTTCAACATGTTTTCGTCTTCCGTACATCAATCTTCCAGACAACTAACACTGATCGTCCAAATTGTAAAAAACATATTTCGTGTATGAGCTCTCATCTTTTCGATGTTTTTTTTCCATCATGCCCCATAAAGGAGGGAGAAACGTGTAATTTGCATTGCAAATGAATGGTTTTAATTAGCTACACGTTTCTAATTAAGCGTTCAAAACAGGTTTTTGCTTCGATTTTAATTTGCTGTAACTAAATGCTTGCTATATAAAAAAGGGCTATATTGTTGTCAAATATATGCGTTTTTGAGCATTACATTTTACGATTTTTCACCCCTGCAACTAACACTTCTGTTTACACTTTTTCCTATAAAGTCTGCAATTAGAAATTCTAAGAATATTTTAAAGTCATTGACTGTTTCTGTGTATACTGCTGGAATTACTACTTTTACCATCATCACTACTAATTTTTATATTTTATTCTTATCTACTTCTTTAGCCCTTTGACACCGGCCTTTAATCTACCTCCAAAACTCAATAAGAGGATCTCTGTCAAACTCAGCAATAAACCGAAAACTAGATCAACTTTCCAAGCCAATGGCAAACAGAATACCTGTCATCACCTTTGTTTTGCTGGTGGTGATCGTGTGTACTGCTTTCAGGAGTTCAGACGCCATTGACTGCAGGTATGTCAGTTTTCGTTTATTTTCAAAACGAAATACAGATTACTTCCACCAGGCTGTTTCGCTTATTTTATAAACACGTGAGCAAATGGTTGGCAGAATTTAAATTACATTTATATTGAAAACGGAATTACTGAAGGAGCAAAATTTTGGCAAATTGGGGGGACTCGGTCATACAAGTCAATGTAGGCATTTATTGGATAAACTAATACGAACAAGACCAGAAATTCACCATGAAAAATGTCTTTCCCTTTCTCTGGCAATTCGCGGTTTCTAATGACTAAAATTTATCTGCAGAAAAGCAATTGCGGAAAAAGATAACTTGACAAATATGACCAACGTCACGACATATTTGCGTTGCTAGAAACCGAATTTGTAGGTTTGCATTTTGTGATATTTAGTTTTAAGTCTTCCAATATATAAAAAAATGAAAACTAAGAGGGGGAAAAAATTTGATATAAAAAGTTAGTAACGTCATGTTACTATAGCCTAAAACAACTGATTATTTCCGAATCCACGTTGCATGAAGTGTCCGGATTTTTTGATTACGTAATTATGCAATGCTTATCTGTAATCATTCATTTAGTTATGGCGTCAATTATTCCAACCTCAGACAATTCGCCATAATCCATATCTTAGGAGCAATAATATAAAATTAATTACGTTGTCTTCATTCTGCTGGTCTCAAGAGCAATCATGTATAAATTGGTGGCTATGCAATATTAATAAATAAACAAAAAACAGACGAGGTAGTGTTTTTTGTGTTGTCACTTAGAGCTATTTGCGCGTGCTCTAGTAACTGTAATTTAATATGTTCGAGGAAGTACTATTACAGGATTTTTTTGCGAAATCAATTTCCTCCTAACGAAATGTTTTAATTCAAATCACTTGTGCCTGCAAATTCTCATGGGTGTATCAAATTGACTAGGCTCTGAAAAAAATATATATTATGCATGCGCTAGTAATTTTATTACGAAATGTTCGAATCCGACCTACTCTACACAATCCCTACTGTATAAGCACGTGACGTACTACGAATTAAATAGTACAATATGCGACATAAGTTTTTCATTCCCTTAACACAATCGCTGAAAGTGTAGTTTGTAAAGGATATCATCAATTGTAATGCTTTCGGCAGATAGAATTTATCAAACCTATTTTTGCCAATTAGATTAGCCTTGATTGATTTTATCATCCCAGTTAACTATTAAATTCTAATCAGATAGCATAGGTGCTGGGTTTTTTCACCATATGGAAAAACCCATGAAGCACCACTTTGTTATATATCTTTTCGTCTTTAGAAAGCAAGTGAATTATGATGTTTTCGAACAATTTTTGACTCAAGTGTGTCAACCATATACATTGCACCTAATTTTCCTCACTGTTTTAATAAAAAACATTTAAGCATACCTATCCGATCGCTGAGATTGGTTGCTGAATAATGGTAACACCCATTATTCTCCACATTTCGTAAATCATACTTAATATCAGAATAATTTTTTTTATTAAATACATGTATTAGAATGAAGTTTCACGACGTAGGTTAACTTTGGATATGCCAACAATCAAAACGTGTAGAATCTAGTTTAAAATATCATCCTCAACCATTAGCTCACCATTGATGATATTCCTTCAACAACGTGCTAAAACCTATGCACATATTCAAAACATATGTACAGCATATTCCACCTTTTACTTGCTGGAAGACAAGAATGACACATATCCTACCTGTCGAAATTTATGTTTTTGTTTTTTGTTGTTGATGTTTGCGTTTTCCTAACCAAACCTAACTTCAACTAATCTAAAGATTTAACTTTTTCATTGGACCGCAGTTGACCACAATATACTCCGATCCGCTTTCAAGCTGTACGGTAACGAAAAACTATAACCTTTGCCATGCAATGTTTTAGTAAATTCAGTGAAATCATTTGCGACAGACATAGACTTACGACCTTACAGCGGATGCATTTGTAGGGTGACTTGATACCTGAATATTTTATGTATACTCGGATTGCTTTCCTTCGAGACTTTATTTGAAGATCCTTGATTGAAAGATTTGTTCGTGCATTTGTTATCAAACATTCTTCGCTTCCCAACGGTATTGTGTGCGTAATCAGAGGCTTGATTGCTGATACGAAGATTGGATCCTTTGCAGATTCCACCACCTGTTGATCTCCTATAGCTCGAATGCGTCGAAAATTCGATAATAGTTTTTTTGTCTTTTTTTTCCAGGAGATTCGTATTTGCCCCGAGGTGCCGTGGTGTTAGTGCCAAGAGGGCTCAAATCCCACCGTTGGATTATCGGTAATACGCTTACTTATCTATAGTAAAGCAATCGTTTTGCCCCCTTGACAGGTAGACGACCAGGCGATTTCAGAAATAATTCAGGTTAATTAAACTGGCTGGTTTGAAATCCAATTTATTGAGGTACTGCCGCCCTCTGTGAGTCATTGAGTTGCTTTTTATTCGATTTTATCCCTCGAGGAAATCACACACTAAGTTATGCATGAGGCAGACCATCTGCGTGCCATGATATGGTTATCTTCGTAGACCACACATCTAGTAGTGCCAGTTGTAGTGGCACGGGATTGCGATTTATATCAAGTACCTTAGAAATAAAGGGATTCCATGGAATCCAAAAACACCCCTAGGAACCCAAAAAGCGATAAGGCTTTACTGCTTTATGTTGCTTTCGAAATGATAGCAGATTCTGGGTTTAAGGTGGTCATAAACTTTAAAAAAACTTGTATATACTTTTTTAAAACAATGTTAAATTTACCAATTAAAAAAGAAAACTTAGGTTAATGAGAAGTTTCAACCTGGCCCTAGTGCAATCCGTGAAACGAAATTACTAAATTATAACTCATAACAAATACACGTTAGTATAGTCCTTGCTCCAAATGTGCACATAGAATTTATATTGCAATTTTGTTGAAATCGAAGTGTGTGGTTGTTTTTTCGGGTTTAACCAATGCTACGATAACCTAAACAAACCTTAAAATGTAATTTGTGATGTGACTGCCCCACGTTTGGCAATCACTGCCAGCCTACAAGCCGATAGGAAAAACTTACCTTCCCAGTACACCCCTCTAAAAACACGGATATTCCACGGATTATTCCAATTCCAATAATTTCCAAATTTATACATGTATAAGGTACATAATTTCCCCAGCGTTTGTCTTGGGAAGTTTACTAGAATGAGCGTTTCATTTATCTAACATTATAAATATCCAGTTAATTACAAATTAAAACCATGTAGCCGTAAATACTCCAGTTTTTATAAGCCGTATCCTTCTGGTACACGTATACATAATTGTGAAGTACATTTTATTTGATGAGATAAATACAACGTTGTCAAAAGTTTTTCAAAGGAAGGAAACCAGGATAACAAATGAGACGGTGAAATGTGCAAAGTTGCGAGCAGTATACTAGTATATGTTAAGTGATTGTCCTGTCAAAAGCAAAAGTTAGCAAGTACCTAAAGTAACGCGATAATGTAGCAGTTGACAAGTTTAGTTGATCTTTGATCTTGAAAGGACAAGTGCATCAACATACCAGGCACTTGAAGGTAGTGGTCAGAATTACAGGATTATACTGTAAAATACGTGGTTGGCATATTGCTTTAGAGATCATATGTGATCTGTGTGCTAAAGACGTCATGATCAAGGAATTGAGGTCAATAAATTCCAGATTTACACCACAGCAAATGGAATTGTCATGTTGAGCCACGCTGCACTATGCGACTAAGTCAGCATGTGATTGTAGACAGTAGACATTCATATACTGTAGATACAATGGGAAATACCTTCAGAGTGCGAATAGCGTTAATTAAATTAGGGTGAGACAGGTGAGGCAAGTGTCTCTTGTGTAATCTGCTATGCCTGATGCAGACAGAAAATATCATACACATGAAAAACATATTATTGTAAAATATCATCAAAAAATTACCTATGGTATATTTATAACATTACAACTTCTTGGTTTCAAAACGAGGCTGAATACAATTTATGTTTTCTATTTTAGTGAACTCAATAGAGGCAGCCGATTTAATTTAAATGCGAGACGTTATAATGAAGCTAAATCAGATGAACAAGAAGATTACGATTCCCATAAAACATCGGTAAGATGTGGTAATTTATGTGGCATGTGGTCAATGTGGGTTACAAAAAAGTTTGCATTACGTTTTCACCAGTCATTATTGTTTTAATATTTTGATTAATTTCCAACTTTGGTGACACGTGTCACCGTTTTTATGCAAAATGATAAAGTATAAGACAATTTAAATATATAACTATAGGTCAAGCCAATTGGTCATTTTATATATGTATATCGGGGTTTTTTTTATGTTTGGTTGATGGTGCAGTGAAAAAAGCTTGATGCAAATTCAATCCTTGATGAAAATGACGAATGCACATATTCATTTTGACATAATATTTTTAGTAACTTAATAATGAATTAAATATATTCTGCCGTCTTTTTCGTTTTCAATCATTAGTTTAGATAAGTTGAGGCATGATAATTTAGGTAATGAGTTTAGATAATGATTGCTCTCTGAAGTGCACTTACTTTTTATGATTTATTCTTGTGATGAGTATTGTATTGAAATTTGAATTGGTTTTGTATTGCAGGACTTCCTACGGTCTCTTCTTCAGGAGTATTGGAGTCAGTCGGGTGCGTCCAACGAAGTCGATGCATAGTTTAACTCGGTACATTTCATCACTACGATAATGCCCATCACTATTTCAAGACCAAAATTATTACGCCGTTCCGATATCCACTGGAAAAAAAATATCAGTGTTTTCAACTACAGCGCGTAAAGCTTCCATTTCTACGGAAACTTAGGATTTTCTCGTTAAAATGACCAATTTTTCATCTCCTTTTCATGAGCCGTTTAAAAACGAAAGTTGCTAAATTTCTTGAATAAATACTATTGATTATTTAAACCACCTTTACGCATAATAGAAAGAAAAACTAATAAATATTTAAGTATATCTCAGTATGATTTTTAACTTGTAGGTTTTATCAAAAAAAAGTGTTACTATTAATGTGTGCAGGGTATTGGATCGATTGCAAAAAGAATTAAATAAGAAATATCGCGCTGATGATGAATTTCAATAAAACGCATTTTATTATAAAATAAAAGAGAGATGTTTTGTGCTGTGTTCGTTTTAAATTATTTGTTTTCGTTATGTGGACTGCTCGCATATTACGATTAAATGATGTAAGCACATATTTTGAAAACAGCAGGTATATGTAAATAGTGTTTTATGAAATTTTCAAGAATGTATACTTACTGGACTATGATGTTCTAATAATAATGAAAATAAATGTAAGCTCACCAGTTTGAAGAATCAAATAGTCATTGTCAGTGAATATTTGTTCGTACGATGATGTTTGGATGGTAATTTGCAAAAAATAGACTCGAGATGTTTGAGTAAATATCTTCTTTTGATCATATAAAACTAAAGGCTGCCAAATTGATGTATAAGCAAAAACCAAAATTTGAAATTGCATTGACTGTACATGTACTTAAATTTAGCGCGTTTTTAGTTTTTGCATTGGCTCATAGATGGCGCCACTGACTAGAAATTTTTGTAGAAGGCGTTGACGTTACCAATAGGCGGGTTAACTATTGCTCTTATCGGTGTGTCATTATCTGTTGTCGGTCGGTAAACTCTGTCGTAATCTTCATTCCAACTGAAAATGGTAACTAACATTTATTTATTTACGCTGTAATTGTGTTCGTCATATGAAGGGGTTCGATATCATCTCACGTGTGTTCTTTTCCAGGCCGGCTACACGGAAGATCAAATACAAGGTGGGTGGATTTTTTAAAATTAGGCCTAGTTTATCGAAATTGAGTTTCTTACGGGATCACTCCTTGTTTCTATGATTCCGGCGCAGTTTCCTTGGACGTAATGTAATGAATTTGGTTTTATTGGGACTAGAATTCGATAGTTTCCCTGCTTCTGTGTAAATGTACTTGTATAATTATTCCTGAAATCGCTAATTGTACATATGACGTAAGACGTCAACATCCTGTACGACGACGACGAATGTCTGTATTTTTTTATTGAAGTTTGTTTTCTGAACCTATAAGCCTGCATTTCAGGCGAGGCTTGTGTATTTTTCCAAGAGATGACGTGTAATTGAACTCGAACAAAGAGGTCTAGCTTGGTTGACTCAGCTAGTCTGTGTCTGACAGTTCACAACCATATATAGTAGTGAACTAGTTGAAAAATATTAGGTCAAATCGCAGTCTATTGCATAAAATGTAAAGAGAAGTTACCTGTATAAAAGTGTGTTATGCTGAATTAGCGATCGACAAGAAATTTGTTAAACTCGTTCCGAATTGTACATACTCGATCGGTACGTGGTTGATTGAAGGCTCAAAATTCTAATATGATAATGCTGTGATTGTGTTGAATTTAATTTCTCAGAAATTTGGCGTGAACAGTAATACGATTGTGCTAAACTTGCTTCGTGGAAATCTGGCACAGAGTATTTTGACTTTGTAGTGAAGCCTGGTCGCGTTTTGCCTGTCATGTCAATGTTGTCATTCTGCACCCGTTTAGACAGTGATTGAGCTACTGCAAGGCTATGATATGAGTAACATTTTCTTGGAATTTGGCATGGAATGTGGCATCAACACTGTGGAACTATGAAATTATAGGCTACATTTATAGTGGTTGTCAGGGGAAGGTTGGGAAGTCACATGTTCTGTAGAATGAAAACGATAGCAGGTCCCTAAAAACTGAAAACAAATATCTTAGGCTTTCTAAAAAAAATGATGTTGAGAATATCTGCCATTCAAGCACATCTGAAGTTTTATTCTTTTCATCAGATTACTTGGAGGCATTTTCATTATTCGACAATCGTGGAGATGGAAAAATTAATATTTCTCAATTGGGGGACGCCCTAAGAGCCCTTGGACAGAATCCAACTGAGGCTGAAGTTAAGAAATGCTGCCATCAACATAAACCAGGTAAAGCCTTTATCTTTTTATTCATCGTCCATGAATTCAACTTGAAAATCATTTGCGTCTCAGCTTATTTCTTGTGATTGCCAAATACAATAATGTACCGATGCATTACATCAAAACAACTTAGTTATCTTTTATATTTGTAGATGAGCGTATTAGTTTTGAAGTCTTCTTACCTATTCTTCAAACTGTAAACAAAAATCGCAGTACAGACACTGCAGAAGATTTTATTGAAGGTCTGCGTCACTTTGACAAAGATGGTAATGGATACATCAGCTCTGCGGAACTCCGCCATCTGATGACCACGCTGGGTTTGTAATCAGAATTTTTTCAGAACCTGGGGTTGGTGACTGAACATTCGCTAGTAATATGAAAACTGACAATGCTGAAGATCCACTTGTGCATATAGAAACTGCAAATATTTACTGAAATCACTTTTGTTTTAGGAGAGAAATTAACAGATGAAGAAGTTGAGGCTTTACTTGCTGGTCATGAAGATTCTCAAGGAAATGTCAATTATGAAGGTATGCGTAATGTATAAAAAGTTGTTTTGTCTGGATAGCACTTTTTTGTAATTATGAAGCTGTGGGAAATTTTTGAGAAGTTTGACTATAATTGACACCCAGCTACTATTGAAGTTTTTAAGTCTTTTAGAAATATTGTTTCTAATGTAATTTGTTTTATTGGCAGAGTTTGTTCGAATGGTCATGAGTGGTTAAACAAGAGGAAAAATTACACCAGAACACAAACATAATTTTTTACTTCCTTAACATTCAAATACCGGTATCTGTGAAACTTGCAAGATGCCTGCATTTAATATCTGAATCTCGTAAATTTCATATAAGAACAAGAATCTCACGTGTTGCTCTCATTGTGCGTGTGACCAACAATTCATATCTTTGGGGGTTTCAATCTCCAATTTTGATTAAAGTTTAGAATGTATATTGCAGGAAATTTAATTACATTACCCAATACATATGGGTCATACAGTAAAATCAGGTGTACAAAACTTTGTGCACTCCATTTACAGTATATAAATTGAAGATCGTTGAGCATAATTGAGGAAAAATATATATTTGTCAGAGTTATTAAAAAGCTGAACATGTCACTATTATTAGAGGAAAAGTTGGTTTAACATTTATCATTATCGCCTGGCATTTTTCAGTCAAAATTTCAAGTTTATCATACCTGGTAAAATGGGACCATGTTTACTTAATTGTCAACAGTTCATTGCGTGATACTCATTTTGGCTGTCATAATTGTATTTAGTTCTTTGTTAATTTACCTCGCATTTGGATTAATAAAATCGGTGAAAAGTTATTTTATCATTGCAAAATGTTAGTCAGATGATTTGCTGATTTTGGGGTAGCATTCAGCAACATTTTCTGCATAGGAAGCATTGAAAATGAACTTATGATTGTAGTTTTTGAATGAAATTAAACGTGATTGAACTTGTGTCAGCCTATTGAGATTATTTAGCTGTCTAACCTGGTCAAAAATCAGACGCCTTTAATCAATTTTTTGAGAATTTACTGGCAATAGATTTTCATAGAATATACCATTACTTTGACTTTTAATCTCATTCTAGTTGATTACTAACCGTTTAACGATTAGGAGTTACTGTGGGAAGTTGGTCAATGAACAATCAGTTCATTTGTAATATGTTGGATGTTGGTTTTAAACAATTTGGGAGTCATTTTTAATTTCTTTATTAACAATAAAACGTTAGGACAGTACAGAATCTAGCGATATCCAAGTATTAATATGAAAGGAACATTTCAGTCCATCAGATGAATTTGTTGCGAACATGTCCCCTACTTAAATTTACAGAATACCAAAAGTCGTATTGGAAGGTTTTTGGATCCATAATGTCCGTAAACAAGATTCCATCTAGATGGTCCATTTCATGTTGCACAACTCTTGCCAACCAGCCTTTTACTTGCCAGTGGACTTCTTCTGCATCCTCACCTAAACCTGGTTTGAAGAAATTCATGTTCAAAATTTTTAAAACGTGAACACACAAAAAACGACAAACTCATACCGGACAGTATAACTTCGTGATAACGCTCAACGGATGCACTAAATCCTGCTATACTGGCACATCCTTCAGAAAACACTGTTTTATGAGGGTTTGCGAACTTCATAGTTGGATTAATTATAATGGTTGGTGGACACGTTTTCATTTCGTGACTAGATCGTACTTCAGGTGCAAATTCCAATAATGTTTCTTCAGAAAATTCTACTAATATTATCCTTAGAGGAATTCCAATTTGAGGTGCAGAAAGACCAACCGCTTTATAATGCTTCAAGCCATGTTTTAGTGCTGTTATGACCTATGGAAAGAGGTATATATGCTTGAATGAACGCTAAATTATTTTAATTAGTTTGACAAATTCTAATATAGGTATACCCTCTGAAAATCAGGTGTTTTAATGTATTCAGGCAGCACTTCTTCGGCTTTATACCTCAACACAGGATCCCCTATTTGGCATATATGCGAATAAGGAGGGTTGGGAGGCCTGTCACTTTCCCACAAACTACGGTACCATTTCACAAATTTAGATGAATGAGCTACTTGTATCACATTATAATTACAAGCAGTCTTCAATAAATATCGTCCTCTTACTACATTGACGAGCAGCATTTTTTTACTCCTGTGGAAAACTCAAGCAAACAATCCAGTAATAAAATATGACGGAGTCTCATAACGACCACATGTAGAATGTCGTAATTTTAGGTCAGCTTATACACTGTAGTATTGAAATCTGATTACAATAAACCCCCTCTTTCTGCATTTAATCGTGATTTAAAGTTATAAAAACAATACACGGTCTTTATTTTCTGCCCACTTTCCCGGTTTCTGAATAAAGTTTGCTTAACCGACGAACCCATTGGGTCTCCGTAAAAAACATGTTGCACTACATAGTTCCATATTTGGATGTCCGCACTATTCGACAATAATGGCAGCTGCGGAACCTCGGTACGATGATCAGAAGAACAAGGTATTTTATTTGTTATGTAACTGTCGATTAACATACTTTACTTTAATGATATGAGAGGCTTGCCATTGATTGATGCATATACGAATTTACATGATCAGAACTCGTGAAAATTCAATTGACAGATTGACAAACTTGTGGGTTTGATCGACCTTATTTGAATAAGGTGACTGCGCAACTTCCAAATTTCAGTTCTGGTTCATATGTAAGGAAAATTACAAATTAGAATTCTTTGAAATAAACTGCAGATGACTCTTGTTGTTGCCATTTTCAGTTTCAATTTGCACGAAATCTAAAAATGCTCTGCATTATATTTATTAAACCCTATGACGCAAGGCTATAGTCACATGATTGCATATGTTGTTTATTCGTAGTCTGTCATGCAAATTTGTGAAATGTCCTCTTTACCGTTTTCGCTAACAATCTACTTGTATATGACAATCAAAAAGGAGATGATTTGCAATCGAGAATCAATAATTCCGTTGTTGATCTTATAATATTACACGTAGGCCTATGACAAAAATTGTCATTTTGCTATCTGATTTATCAACATACTGAATCTGCATGCTGACAGTTGACGGCAGTTACTGTTGATACATGTACATACTGTATTTGATGTCACACATAGCTGTTTCAGATTTGCATTTTATACATAGGATGCTTTTCAAGATTTTACTCGCGGGTTGCGGGACATTTTTTCATCTGGGTGTGGTGGGCGGGGTATTGTCATGTACATGTACATGTACATTATATACATATGTATAGCCAGATACCTGACAAACTAATCGTAGAAATCGGGGGAGGGGGTTGGTTGGCCGAAAATTCCGAAATGATGAGTTGACGACTTCCATCATGTTAAATCCAGTTTCGGGCTAAAATTCATCATTTCTGATCTCAGTTTTACAAAAAGTAGCGCCCAAAAATTTGAAAAATGCTTTGTTCAATGATAACATCAGGAAAAGGTCACAAATGCTTACAGATGTCAAAAAGTATTGCGAAAAGTTGATGACATCTTTTGAATATCCCCTTATATCATATATCATATTTGAGAAATATTTGTGAGTTCAATTGGCAACTCCTTCCTGTACGTATGCGTTTTCCCCTGTTGGTTTTGATATTAAAAATTGGTATATGTGTGCACTGTAGTTTTCCCTAACAAATTACATGTAACACTCTTGTTATTGTCATTTCCAGTGACTAATCAATCAGCTCTTCTGTGCACAAGTTTTTCCATGGGGCTGTCCTAGTAGGGACAAGAGAACCTTTAGTGATATAAGAATTTCTTATCAATAAGGCCAGCATGTTCATTGAGTAAATATTTTAGGACGTGCACATGCTAAACGTAGTTCTGCGTAGATCTATGTTTTTCTGGGTGACTACGTGCGTTGTGAACAGACAAACGTTCGACTAATCTTTCGAGACCATCAGGTCAACAATTTTCAATAACATTTCAATAACAATTTTCAATAACACAAGCCTTTATAAGTTTCATGAAAACATCAAAACTGTTCAGGAAGTCGTGAAAGTAAGATAAAACATTAATGGCTAATATCATGCTTTCTTTAATCCTTACATTGAAAAATAACTCACAATTCTCAGGTAATGTACCCCTACTTATTTGTAGGCCTACCTGTATTATCAAATTATGGGACTAGCTTTTTTCAGCCCCTCCCTATCAATAACTGGGTTGGAAAACGATGCTGTTTCCCTGCGTGTGACTTGGCCCCTAAAACGCACTATATCATCTTTAGACCTGTGCGACGGTAATCGACAATATCATGATTCGCTCGTCACTTTGAGTGTTGCCGAGTGTCTCAGCAGCGATGCCCTTAGTCCTTTGTAAAGCGCCAGGATTCCCTGCTTGCGAATGATGTGGACGGTCATACCAACGATGCTCAGCTTGCCCTCTTGCTGGGTTTACAAATGAACCTGGTTTTCGAGGCATTTCCAGTATAAACCACTGTTTCGTTTGTGCCAACCCATCAATTACCTTGAGCAGATGCAGCAGATGGCTGCAGCAGTACCACCGAAGTACCATTTGGCCAGCCGCTGTTCCTTGTTTGGGCACGAGCCGAGGCCGCGGTGACATTATCGGTGCCCATGTACTCGTCACCATGTGGGCCACATATTTTCATCGTGGTTATAAAAGGGACATGCATTACCACATAGTTTTTGTTGTCCTACACAAAATGGTTGTCCAAATAATTTGAGAGTTATGCACAAAGATCTCCACAGAATTAGGTGAATTCCTAAAAGAAACAAATCGACAGGCGGCCACCAATGAGGTAAATTGCTTGAGTTTTATTTAAAAAAATTAACAATGGTAAAATTTATTTTAAAAACTATTTTCTTTATTCAGATATACGGTCAATTAATGACGTCTAAAGACTCGCTCAATACAGCTTTGAGGCATGTAATGAATGCAAGGGACAATGAGGCAGGAGGGAAACGACTCCGCAGGCAGACCCCGCAAGCGAAGCCAACTTCCACGGGCCAATCCGGAGCCAGGTATTGGCCAGCGAAGCCTACTTCAGCAATCCAGTCGGGATCCGTGCACACCTCAGAAGATCGCCCAGTTCCAACATCTCACGCCACGGGCCAATCCGGAACCGGGTAGTGACCAGCGAGGCCTACTTCAGCAATCCAGTCGGGAGCCGTGTATACCTCACAAGATCGCCCAGCTCCAAGTTCTCACTCCACGGGCCAATCCGGAACCGGGTAGTGACCAGCGAGGCCTACTTCAGCAATCCAGTCGGGAGCCGTGTATACCTCA
>JAQFYZ010003229.1:0-14054 GCA_034695085.1 Cylindroiulus punctatus | reverse complement strand
CTTTGTTATGCCACTTTTTTGGCTACGGTCACGGGGAGCAGAAGCAAGCTCCCAGCACTGTATTAGTCAACAATAAAGCAACGTAAAGAAGAGTTCGTCTGGTACTAATTATTAATCAGTTTAATACATCAATCATACTCTTCACACATGCAAAAAGAAACCGTGAAAACAAGTTCGCTTTAAAAAATTAATTTTTTTTAAATGCTCAATTTTAGTCTTACCATGTATAGTTTTTCATCCGTTATATGTAATTTTTTTCCTTTAAGTCGTGAATTACACCGTTTATTATTAAAAAATGAAATAAAGATGAGAAAAATGAGAAAATGCACGCGCCCGTGTTCCAATTTCTGCGCGTGCTATGTCGCGATCGTGCAATTTCGAATTTTTTTCATTTTATTTAATTTTTTAATACTAAACGGCGTAACTCACGACTTAGAGGAAAAAATAGGCATATAATGGATGAATAACTATACATGGTAAGACGGAAATTAAGCGTTTTAATTAATTTGTTGAAGCGAGTATATTTTTTGCACGGTGAGTATACGCTTTCGATCAGCTGGGTGTTCGTAGTGGTGAGTAGTTTGCTCAAAAAAGAGAAAGGGTTTGAAAAATGGCCCGGAACTTCATGCATCGAGTATAATATGTTATTTATTTTGCTTAGGAAATCCCGAGGCACGTTTGATACGACTGAAGTTCGAAAGGAGATCGGACCCGTCATTATTGACTATGCCAAAGTGCAGCCAAAGGTGTCTCACAAGTACGATACATGGCACAATGGAGTGCTCGCTAAGTTTGGAACTCTTCTCGGGGAGGAAATGGTCCAGTTTCATGGCTCTGTGTCGAAGGTAAAATTTGCCTCAGTTCAATTCATTTTAACTCAGTCTGTCTACCCTGCGATCAGCAAAGATCGCATGTGGCAGGGGGGCATCTGAAGAATAAACTCTTACATGTCGAATGAGTTTTGCAATGTGTTTGCAACTTTGCAATGTTAACTTTATTGCGATTAAGCTCAGGCTTGGTATTGTCATGCCATCGTTCAAAAGTTGGTTAATTTCCATGAGAATAACTTGTATAGAGTTACGGGGAAACTTCCGAGGTTGTGATATAGCTTTTCAATTAAATGTTATAATTTTTTGGCTAAAATTCCGTATTTAAGGGGGTCCAGGACAACCCATGCTATGCTTATACATGGGCCTTATAGGGTTTACACTTCGTCCCTGAGTTCTTGGGATTAATCAAGCTGTCATACAAATTGTTTCGTTTGATAGCTTACCTCGTAAACTTTTTCTATCATGGTCTTCAAGCATCAAAAATAAGCGTTTATATAAAAAAAGGCAACAATAACGAAAATAATAGAATTTTTTTCGTTATAATAAAATTGCAAAAATAACGAAAATAAATCGAGCATTTTTTTATATAAACACTCATTTTTGACGTTTCAAGATTATGATCAAAAACGTTCACAAGGTAAGTTATGAAACAAAACATTTATTTGCATGATAGCTTGAATATATCCCAAGAACTCAGGGACAATACATGGGCCCATGTATAAGCATGGGTTGTCATTAACCCCCTGGATCAGGTTTTTCCCCAAACATTTTCCATGTAGCGTGCCTAAACTACGAGCTCGTTTTTATCAGAATTCTTTTATATCTAAAGTTAAATATTCAGTGAAATTAGAATTTAGCAGTCAGGAATTGTCATTGAAACTCATCAGACTTCAAACCCGTCAATTTGCAGAATAAAGTTTTAATTTGAGTAATCGTTAAAATTTGACGTTCTAATTTCTAAAGCCAGGCTTAATCAGAAAAATACTGTTCTATGTTGCAATATTTTTAAGTATTCTGTGTTTTAATTAACTTCTGTAGGTTTTTATTGTTTGTAGAAACAAGTTTTGGGTGTCGTTAATCTGGCAGTAAATCGAACAGTTATAACATGTAGTGACTTATTTATAGTGGCGTTCTGACCTGGAACAGCAGACGATCGACACCGCCAGCACGTCCGAAGCAGTGACGTTCATCACCAACGTGCAGTCTCTGAAGAGGAAGATGAAAAATTGGGAGAAAAAAGTCGAGGTGAGGCAACATTTTCCGAATGCGGCTTTGGTCTTGCAAATATGGTTGTAATCCGTCATGGAACTCTTTCTTTCAGACGTTCAAGGAGGGGCAGCGCATCTTGGAACGACAGCGGTTTCAATTCCCCAACGCTTGGCTTCACGTCGACAACATCGAGGGCGAATGGGGTGCCTTCAACGAGATCATTCTCAGAAAGGACTCCTCCATTCAGACTCAGGTTGGTGTCGCTTCCTACTGCTCCATGTAAAGTTGCCTAGATGCTGGGAATTTAATCGTGAAATCATCCGCAGGTCGCAAGCCTTCAGACGAAGATCGTGGCCGAGGACAAGTCCGTCGAAAGTCGAACGACTGAGATTCTCGGCGACTGGGAAAAGGGCAAGCCCGTGGAAGGTCACCAGAGGCCTGATGCAGCCATCGCTCAGCTCAGCATTTTCGAAGGGATGTTCACCCGGCTGAAGGAGGACAGGGAAAACGTGCAGAAGGCGAAGGAAGCCCTCGAATTGCAGGAGCCAGGTAATTCAAGTTGCCTAGTGATTAATATTGGTGATATAATTATGTATATGTGGAAACAATGCAGGGTTTCCCCAGACCTGGAAATCCTGCAAATGTCAGGGAAGTTGGGAAGACCTGAAAAAAGTAGGGAAAAGTCAGGGAAGATTGATTTATTTTTAAACAGTCAGGAAAAGTTAACAAATCTATTGTAACTTAAGTCAAGAAATGACACGCTTCGTCAGCCCAGCAGGAATTAGATGCCACAAAGTCCTAGAAGCTTAATTCAGGGAATTCCCCGATTTTGCCGTCGACATAATCTGTCAAACAACAGCCAGATCTCAAAAAATACCTTGTCTGACAAGAATTTGGAAACAATTGCTTTTTCTGATGATTGTAATGAAGAATTGCCTAACAAAGAAAAATTGAGATGATTTTCATATTACGATAAATTTTTTTATTTCTATTAATTAAAACTCAATTAAAGCAAGCAATTCTGTGGAAGAGATCAATAATGAAATTGTAAGTTTGAAAAACTTTGCAATCTAGATTTGAAGTTTTTTTTATTAAAATATGTGCTCTATTGCTGGTTCCTTATTACATTTTAAGTTCACCTAATGTTTATAAACGATGAGCAATAAATATAGCATGTTTTGGAAGAAATCCATTGGCATGTGTCATATTTTCAAATTTTAATGGTCAGGAAATTTTTTTAAACTGGAAAAGTCAGGGTTGAAAACTGAATTTCTGAGGGAGCCCTGCAATAATTACCTAGTGCTCCTTGTTAACTGAATATGTATTTTGCAGGTCAGTTAAGCGCCAGCGATGAACGGGTCTTGGTCGCTCTTGAAGAAATGCAGGACCTCAAAGGCGTCTGGATGGAGCTGTCTCGCATCTGGGAGCAGATCGACGAGATGAAAGAGAAGCCATGGCTCACCATCCAACCCCGAAAGGTAGGTTTTCACGAGCTAGGTGACACATTTGCTGTCAGAAATGCTGCAATAATTTATGGACGCCCTGTACTAAGTTTTTTCATTTGTCCTTTTTCTTATTTACAGCTCAGACAACAGCTCGATGGACTTCTGAACCAGCTGAAAGACTTGCCGGCACGCCTGCGGCAATACGCATCCTATGAGTTCGTCAAGAAACTCCTCCAAACGTACACCAAGGTAACATTTCTTTTCTCATTTCATCCGTTTGGTCCTGCTTTTTTGCTTGTCATTCAGCTTCGGATTGCTCTTCAACATAGACTGGCCGTCTGGAAACGTTGGAAAAGTGCCACGTTTTTGTTCTTATTACTTGTATTTTACTAAATGTGGGAAAAAGTACACGTATATAAACTCAAGTGATGGTTGAAGTCAAAATTTTTGTTGGAAATTTGATATAAATTGTTTACACCACATAAAAAGCTTTTAAAGATTTGTTGTTTCAATAAATAGGTAAAGTAAGAATTTGGGTGGTTGTGTAAAATTCCTGGAATTTCTTATTTTGGACATCGAATTTGTTTTTGTGTGTTAGATTTTATATTTCAAACTACTCGCCTAGTAGTCTTGGACTAATCCATTCTGTTCTGAACAATAATTTTTGGTGCAAATTCATGACTTGTGGAAATCTTGCCTGCAGCACACCAAAATAATCTTAACTAGCAAATTCATGAATGGAAATGTGGTGTAAACATATCATTTGTTGTCGAGCTTCAATAATGTCGCCTATGGCGTTATCATTATTCATACCTCTAAAATGTCTTTAAAAACATCCATTATTGGTGAGCTAGTCATTATCGGTGAATTGCCAATCTGTGAATTAGTCTCGGGAACCCTGTTCATGCTGACACATCTGAAAATCCCAAGAAAAATTGACTTCACCAGAAAAAAAAATTGGAATTTGTGGCAAATTATTGTTTTTCGGTTTAGGTGAACATGATGGTCGTTGAGCTGAAGTCCGACGCCCTGAAGGAGCGCCACTGGAAGCAGCTGATGCGCCAATTGCGCGTGAACTGGGTGTTGTCCGAGCTCACGCTTGGTCAAGTTTGGGATGTGGATCTACAGAAGAACGAGCTACTCGTAAAGGACGTCATCCTTGTAGCCCAAGGCGAGATGGCTCTGGAAGAATTTTTGAAACAAGTACAAACTACTAGTTTTTCACAACTGACGCTTTTACAAATATCCGGCATTATGTGGTTTCAAAGGTCAGTTGCTCAGTTATAACATTAAAACTCTTGAAACACGTAGGTCCGTGAAGCCTGGCAGAATTATGAGCTGGACCTGATCAACTACCAGAACAAGTGCCGGCTCATCCGAGGCTGGGACGACTTGTTCAACAAGGTCAAGGAGCACATCAACTCGGTGGCCGCCATGAAGCTGTCGCCCTACTACAAGGTCTTCGAAGAAGAAGCCATCACGTGGGAGGAGAAGCTGAACCGCATCAATGCCCTGTTTGACGTTTGGATAGATGTGCAGCGCCGATGGGTCTACCTGGAGGGCATCTTTACTGGCAGCGCCGACATCAAGGCCCTCCTGCCGGTGGAGACGTCCCGGTTTCAGAGGTATCGCTGATGCGACATTGACCCTAATGATCATTTTACAGAAAATACTCCTGGTGTAAGGACTGTTAAAATTGTTCGTTCTTGCTTTCAGCATCAGCACGGAGTTTTTAACCCTCATGAAGAAAGTGGCGAAATCTCCCATGGTCATGGATGTCGTCAACATCCCCGGGGTGCAACGGTCCTTGGAAAGGCTGGCCGATCTATTGGGCAAGATCCAGAAGGCCCTCGGAGAATACCTCGAGCGAGAACGCTCTTCATTTCCGAGGTATGACAACTAATATTTTTTAGCTCGTCTTGGATCAAAATTCAATTCATTTCTTATCGTAAGCAAGTATTATTACTTACTGTAATACCCCAGGTCTATGTGTTTTTGTATCTGTGACACTGACGTCGAAATGTATTACTGATAAAGTTTTGATCCAGACTAGATTCGAACCACAGCCATTCTGAGTTGAGTCCCTGAGGTGGACGAGTTAATGTTCTCGGCCCACCAAGGTTCTCGGCAATGGGTGATTGAATAATCGTGATAAGCTTTTGTGGTGACTTCGTCCTGTTGGCATGTTGAACATTAGGCTTGGCAATTAAACATTTATTCACCTTGAAGCACGTTAGTCACGGAGGCACCACCAACGAAGAAAACCCTTTCAGTCGGACAATTTGTTATGCCAAATGAACAAAAATGGGTGCACCATTAAAAAATTCTATATGATTGGAAGCATCCCATTGAAGTTCAACCCCTTCATGTTGGACAAAATTTGTGTCAATTGTTTGATCACGTCGAACTTTCTGCAACATGCGGGGCTCTTTCCACTACAGTTGGAAATCTAGTCAACATGAACTGTCTCCTAATTCAGATATTTCTTTTGATCACATGCTGGCACAAAGTAAAATTGTGTAGATGTAGAATTTTCTTCATGCTGAGGGGGGCCCATCTGAGTGACGTCATGTTCCCAGGTCTGGGTGAAGAACATTTTTAGAAAATTTAGCACATGCTCCATGATGTCCAAATAGAGGTTTCACTCTATATTCGTTTTTCTGAATACACAGCTGGATTTATAGTATAACTTGAAAAAAACTGTCATAAATGTTTTGTGTGGTAGGCATATTGCTTTAACAAGGTCGTAATTTGTGTTTGTACAAGGTTTTACTTCGTGGGCGACGAAGATCTACTGGAAATCATTGGCAACTCCAAGAACGTCCCAAGGCTCCAGAAGCACTTCAAGAAAATGTTTGCCGGGGTGTCGAGCATCATTCTGAACGAGGATAATACCCTCGTCACCGGCATATCGTCGCGCGAAGGGGAAGAGGTTTGTGATTGTTGCTATCTTATATGTTTTAGCATGTTCGGGATTTGAACGGTTTCAGAATGTTTTTTGATCTGTTGCAGGTGATGTTCTGCACTCACGTCTCCATCGCGGAGCATCCGAAGATCAACGAGTGGCTGTCGCTCGTGGAAAAGGAGATGAGGGTCACTCTGGCCCGCTTGCTGGCTGGTGCAGTTGCCGACGTCCAGCAGTTCAGGAGGGAGACGATCAACCCCGACGCCTATATGCAGTGGGTCGACAAGTACCAGGTAAATGTTGATATCAGCACATTTCGTTGCATTCATTCTGTATCTTCACATGTTCGTTGCAAAAAAAATGAAAATGTTTTGCAATCCAGTGTAGTCAGTCAAACGTGCTCAACCAAATTGTTACCTTCATAGGCCCAGGTTGTTGTCTTGGCTGCTCAGATAGCGTGGTCGGAGGATGTCGAGAATGCCCTGCAGACAATTGCAGGCTCCAACGACCTCGGCGGAAAGCCTCTGGAAAGTGTCCTACAACAGGTGGAGGCCACACTCAACGTTCTTGCCGACTCCGTCCTGCAGGAGCAGCCGGCTGTCCGCCGCAAGAAGCTGGAACATCTGGTAAGTAACGACATGCATTTTTAGCTGGTGTTCAGCTGATGCCATCTATTATGAGTTGTGTCACTGATGTGCCCTATTGTTTACAGATCACTGAATTCGTTCACAAGAGGGATGTGACGAGGCGCTTGATCAAGAAAGGCGTCACCAATCCCAAGTCATTCGACTGGCTCTGCCAGATGCGGTTCTACTTCGACCCACGCCAAACTGACGTGCTTCAACAGCTGTCTATCCACATGGCCAATGCCAAGTTCAACTATGGCTTCGAGTACCTGGGCGTGCAGGAGAAGCTGGTCCAGACTCCGTTAACCGATCGCTGCTACCTGACCATGACCCAAGCCCTGGAGGCTAGACTCGGAGGGTCTCCTTTCGGTAAGTTTGTCGGGATGTTGACCTATGTCTATCATAGAGTTGCTAAGCATGTTTTTGGTTTAAACTTTATTCTAGCCATCAAATGAATTTTTTGTCTTGTTGTAATGATCCGTTCGCCGTTATACCGTTAGTTTTCACCTTTGTGACTTAATTCTGCCATATATTTTGTGCAAAACTTTATAATATGTGATATAAAAATTCTAACTCGAACATTATAACATTCTAATTTCGGCTGATTAGAACGTTAGCATGTGGGCATGGCAAGATCAATTCGAAACCAGTTTTTCCATCCTATTGGTCTATTTAAACTCCCCAGTATATTCTTTCTTTGAGACGACTATAGTTAATACAATGTTCCCCGGGAAATTCGGGAAAATGTAACAAATCTATTGACACAGAAGTAAAGAAATAACACAGCCCAGCATGAATCAATTGGAGGCTTCATTCAGGGAATTCCCCATTTTCACTGTTGACATAATCTGTCAAATAACAGTTAGATCTCAAAGATACCGTCTATGACAAGAATTTGGAAACCATTGCTTTTTTCTGCTGATTATAAGAAGAATAACCTGACAAAGAAAAATTTAGATGATTTTTATGTCTAGGTACTTTTTTTTAAATCTATTAACTCAAGCTATCAATCGAAGCAAGCAATTCTGTGGAAGCAAACAATAATGAAACTGTAAATTTGAAAAAAACCTGATTTACATTTGAAGCTTTTTTTATGAAAATATGCACTCTATTGCTGGTTCCTTATTAAATTTTTTGTTCACCTCATGTTTATAGTGAGCAATGAACCATAAATATATCATTTTTCACACCGGCATATGTAAGTCGATAATATTTTCGCATTTTTCAGGGAAATTTTTATGAAATCTGGAAAAGTCAGTGTAGTTGAAAATTGAATTTCTGGGGGAACCCTGTAATAATATTGTGCCTTAGTTCTGATGTTGTAGTTCACACACACTATATTCTAACATATATTCTGAATCGTGTAGGACTTAGGTACATTATGCCTTAGTTCAAAGATATTGCAAGTCCAATTTTGTTTAGTGTCTGGCATTAATTTGCCCACTTTTCGATTAGTTTTCCACACTTCCTTCCCGGGACGTCCTTTAAGGATGACCTCTTACGAGTATTCTCTTCACTCATCAAATCATTTTTGGAAGTGTGTCAAGTCCGTCCGTGAAACGATGTGTTTTCTCTTTGTGCATTGCTAGATCAAGCTTTCTTACTTGATTCAAGTTTCCGATTTTATTTTCCAGGCCCTGCCGGAACCGGTAAGACTGAAACCGTGAAAGCCCTCGGCCACCAGTTAGGGAGATTTGTGCTGGTGTTCAACTGCGATGAGACTTTCGATTTTCAAGTAACATTTACTTTTAGTTTGTGAACGTCTTCAACAGTGTAATTTCACCGACCTCACGATCTCGAAATTTAAATGCTGGCATGTTGTTTCCTCTCTAGGCCATGGGCCGCATCTTCGTCGGTCTGTGCCAGGTCGGTGCATGGGGCTGCTTCGATGAATTCAATCGCTTGGAAGAGCGCATGCTTTCAGCTGTCTCCCAGCAGATTCAGACCATCCAAGAAGCACTGAAGGAGCAGTCGAACAAGGGTGGAGGTAAGGTTTTGCCGTTTTGTTATCACCCGATGCAGGTGTAGCTTCCTGGTCAGTGCCAAAATGTTGAGGAAATTTGCGGAAATTTGCAGACATCGCCGTTGAGCTGATCGGCAAGCACGTGAAAGTCAATGCGGACATGGCCATCTTCATCACCATGAACCCTGGGTATGCCGGAAGATCCAATCTGCCTGATAACTTGAAGAAGCTGTTCCGGAACCTCGCCATGACGAAGCCCGACCGCCAGCTCATCGCCGAAGTGATGTTGTTCTCGCAGGGCTTTCGATCTGCCGAGAAGCTGGCCACTAAAATCGTTCCATTTTTCAAGTGAGTTCAGCTTAGACATTTTTGTAGTCCTTTCTGTTTAAGAGACCTGGTTAAGATTTAGGAAGAACAGTACTATAAAAGATCTTGAATAGGTCACCGGTAATTACATGTACATGCGCTCCTAAATGTAGTAGCAGATGTTGAACACAGTACATGTATTGTTTTCCACAGGCAGTTTTATTTCTTGTAAATTATGACGTTTTGTCAAACTAATGACTTCATCAGTGCTGAATGAATTATTTCCATTCAAAAATTTGTTATTCATTTCATTTTAGTTTTGAATGTAAATAATTCATTCAGCACGGATGAGTTATTTAATTAAATTCAATTCAGTACTCAGCAATCAGCCCTCTAAATCACTCGTACACATACAGACCAATTGTGGATAAAACATGTGTAACGTAGCACGTTTCCCATAAGTCCCTTTGCCTGCTGTTGAAGTCATGATGCAGTTTTTATGGCGACGCCTTTTCATTCTCTTAGTTTAGAGGTCCCTCGTCCGAATAGCAAAATGTCATTTCCCTTGAGCCGTGATTGTTAACCTTTCTCCTTGTTTCTCTTTGATCTAAGGCTATGCGACGAACAGCTGTCCAATCAGTCGCATTACGATTTTGGCCTCCGTGCCCTGAAGAGCGTTCTGGTCAGTGCCGGGAACGTAAAGCGCGACCGAATCCAGCGGATCAAGGAGGACCTACGAGAAAGGGGGGAAGCGGTCATCGACGAAGCTCTCATTGCAGAAAAGCTCCCGGAGCAGGAGGCAAGCATTTCTTTCTTCTTATTTTCACTGAATGTGCATTTTCTGTACATTCTACCGATATAGGAAAAAGTTTCTTCAAAATTCAGAAAATGCTGCAGAGAATGTTATGCACAATTTCTGCGGAAAATTGTGCAGATTTCTGCATAGATTTCTTCCCTTTTTCCACAAAATATAGTGGGCAGAAATATTTATGCAGAGAATTTTCTGCAGGATTTGTTCTGCATTAGATTTTCTGCAGAAATTTCCGTTTTTTCACCAGAAATTGTCTTTATGCTTCCTTATGCTCTAAAAAATGAAAGTTGTGCTTAAGACACGTTTATTCTGATTTCATAACATTGTCAAAAATACAAGCAGGTAAAAATTGTGTTTCCCCAGTATAACACATTTGAATATTCCTTGGTTATTGTCTCATGTTGAATTCGGTTTTCAAGTTGTCAGTTCCACCATTTATGTAAAATTTTTTAAGTCTAAATTTTGAACATGGAGTATTTTTAATGACAAATTAAAAATTTCATCTGCATGCAATACGTGATAATTGGAATTACTGTACATGCACATGTAACATTAGAATTGCATTTCACAATTACAGTGCATGTATGTACAATACAGTACTTTCTTTTTAAAGGTTTTATTTTTCTCTTCAATTTGCATGCCGAGATGTAATTTTTTCTGCTGCATTTTTTTGCATGATAAATTATTCTGCAGGATTCTGCAGGGAATTTTCATATGGGGTGTATTGGTGTACGAGATTAACCAACTAGTACATTTTGATATGTTTCATAAATTTCAGATTTTGATTCAAAGCGTCTGCGAAACGATGGTGCCTAAGTTGGTGGCCGAGGACATCCCTCTGCTCTTCAGCTTGCTCTCAGACGTCTTCCCAGGCATTGCGTACACGCGCGCTGAGATGAAGCCGCTCAAGGAGCAGATTCGCAAGGTCTGCCAGGAGATGTATTTGGTGTGCGGCGAAGGAGAAGAGCAGGGCGGAGCTTGGATGGACAAGGTCCTGCAGCTCTACCAGATCTCGCAGCTTAATCACGGCCTCATGATGGTGGGCCCGAGCGGAAGCGGCAAAAGCACCGCGTGGCGGGTGCTGCTGCGGGCCCTGGAGAGATTCGACGGGGTCGAGGGAGTGTTCCATCTGATCGATCCAAAGGTATTTGTACGAAAATTCTTAGATCGTAAAGACCTGAAAAATTATCTTCACTGTCCTTTATGTGTTTAGGCTATCTCCAAAGAGGCCTTGTACGGAACGCTGGACCCCAACACGCGAGAATGGACCGATGGGCTTTTCACACATGTTTTGCGCAAGTAAGTATTATTTTCGAATGTTGGTTCAGGGTTCCCACAGACCTGGAAAACCTGGAAAAGTCAGGGAAGTTGGAAATTTCTGGAATAGCCAGGGAAGATTGAATTATTTTTAAAAAAGTCAGGACAATTCAACATATCTCTTTACACAGAAGTCAAGCAATGACTCAGCCCAGCATGAATTGGATGCTGGCTTCATTTAGGGAATTCCCGATTTTCATAGTTGACATAACCTGTCAAACAACTGTTAGATCTCAAAAATACCTTCTCTGACTGTAATTTGGAAACGTTTGCTTTTTTTCTGCTGATTTTAAGAAGAATAACCTGACAAAGAAAAAATTAGATGCTATTATGTCTCGGTAATTTTTTATTTTTATTAACTCGAGCTATCAATTGAAGCAAGCAATTCTATGGAAGAAGTGAATAATGAAATGGTAATTTAAGAAAAAAAACTAATCTAAATTTGAATTTTTTTTTACTAAAATGTGTGCTGTATGTTTCTTGTTAAAATTTGTATTCTTCTCATTGTTATAACCAATGAACAAGAAGTATAGCATTTTTTGCCATGGCATATGTCATATTTTCGCAATTTTTAATGGTCAGGAAAATTTTATTTATAATCTGGAAAAGTTAGGGAAAAGTCAAGAAAGTTAAAAATTGAATTTCTGGGGAAACTGTGATTTCATGTGAATTTTTGTGAAAATAATATCTAACTGCAATCTTTGTCCGAATAAGGATTATCGACAACGTTCGTGGGGAGATCAACAAGCGTCAGTGGATCATCTTCGACGGTGACGTGGATCCCGAGTGGGTCGAGAACTTAAACAGTGTGCTGGATGACAACAAGCTGCTCACGCTGCCGAATGGCGAGCGTCTCAGTCTTCCGCCTAACGTAAGTTATTTTGATTGCAATTGACATGACCTCTTGTTCTGGGTTCAGGGTGTGCATGAAGTATGTAGAAATTGACAACTGGTAATGCCCGAATTTTGAGGGCCTGTTGGATTTGTTGCATTATCTATCGATTGTGTTTTGATGTCGTGAAATGTAGTATGCCATGGTGGCAAACAAGTCCTAAAGTCATAAAGTAGTGCTGCCAAAAACGTCCAAAATAAGTACATGTACTGCAAAGTCTTACATGTCCTTACTATGTATAGAAAAATACCTAAATATCCTATGATACTACAAAAAATATTCCTAAATGTCCTTCAAACTTTTACAAAAGTAGTGTTACATGGAGATATCCAAAGATACTATTACCATTATGGTATTGCAATGAAAAGCTAAATAAAATGCCATATGATATTACTGGAAAAATATACCCAAATGTCTTAATAATACAAAAAAAATTCCTAAATGTTGTACGATACCACTGCGAAAAATCTTCCTATTTATTCTAAAATACTACAGCAAGAAATGCTTAACGTTCCTACATACTACTGTATAAAACATTCCTAATTGTACTAAAATATAGTACTACAAAAGATAGTCCTAAATGTCCTAAAATAGTACTACAAAAATGATCTAATTGTACGTCCTGCGGTACTACTGCAAAAAAGATTCCTAAATATTCTTCATTAGTTTGCAATTCTACAAAAAATAATTCTAAATGTACTAGAATAGTTCTCCAAAAAAGACATCAATGCCTTACTATTCTGGTGCTGAAAAAAACTATCATAGTATACGGTAGTACTACAAAAAAGTGCCCTGTATTTCCTAATAAGTTCTAAATACGAAAGGCCCAGGATGATATTCAGGAGATTTAAGAAAAGAAGAAAAAAATTGTTCATGAAATGTAGTGGAGCTAGAAATCATTGTTTGTAGCAGCTGCCCTGTTAAAAAATATCACACACATATTCTTCTTCTGTTATTATTGTGTTATTTCATAAAGATGTGTAAAAAATAAATGTTGCATTCTAACAATTTTGTTTTTTGAAACAATCTTGAAATAAGTCTTATGTTTTACTCCATAACATCCATACCCTTGCCACCCCGTTACCACGAATTGATATTAACTAGTGTTCTGACTTATTTTGTAGGTGCGGGTTATGTTCGAAGTCCAGGACCTCCGCTATGCCACCCTGGCCACCGTTAGCCGATGCGGCATGGTCTGGTTCAGCGAAGACGTCCTGAGCACAGAGATGGTGTTCGAGAACTTCCTGTCTCGCCTTCGGCACATCCCAATCGAGGACGTGGAGGAAGAACCCTACCAGAAGAAGCGCGAGTCGGATGCTACGGGCAAAATGGAGGACGCTCTGTCACCCACCTTGCAGGTTGGTAAATAGGGAAGTTTCACAAATCCCAAAATGCGTAAAAACGCGTATTTAGAAATAATATCACCATAATTGTAAATTGCAGTCGTTTTCCGCCCTCAAATGTGCATAGTTTTCTGGTAGTTTTATGTTGAAAAATCACAAAACTGCGGAATTTTGAAATGATACTCAGACATGTTGATGACGTGCACGGTTTTGCATCACGCGGTAATTGTAATGTGGAATGTAAAGAAAAGTGGAAAAAGTCGATTATCGCGGCACGTGCAAAGGTCATGTGCAGTTGATCAGGGATGTGGCCGATATGACAAATGTGATAAAATGTGACAATTTGAAACCTGTGTGACAAATGTGACAAAATGTGACAATTTCTGTAAAATATGGAAAATAATGTG